>ML824390.1:16121-33009 GCA_009831015.1 Picea engelmannii | reverse complement strand
GAAATGCAGTCTTGTGGTATTTTGCCTTGTTTGTGAGGCCTCAGTGTGGATATAGCTTGGGAGCTGATTTATTGCTATCTCCGCTCTGTAGCATTTATGCTGCTGTAAGAGAAGTAGACATGTAAAATTTTATATCCTTTTTGGAATATAAAGAGTAATTTTTTCTCGTGGAAAAAAAAGAGATCACTTGTTTTATAAACAAAATGATTTTATATATCAATTTGACGTTAAGTTTATCTTTTTTAGTTGTTCAACCAGTTTTCTCTCACATGATTGATAATGAATTTAGTGATGGATAATGACTTTACTCATGGCTTTGTTGACTAAAACGCCTTTATTCCATTCAAAATAAAGTTAAAGCTCCGCTATTTAGAAAAAGAACGCACGACGTGGAGGCCTTAGAAACCATAAATAAAACTTTATGAAAATAATAGATCACAACAAAAACCACTTTGATAAAAGTTGATTTTTTATTAAACTTTAAATTATGTCATTTATAGTGAGTTTTGTTTTATTTATTTTCTTTTAAATAGAAAAAGGTTTATAATATAATTTTTTTAGATTTTGAGTTTTTAATATACTTTTTAATTTAAGAAAAATAATTTTTAATCAATTAAATATAAATATAATATAAAATTAAAAAATATTTTAATTAAAATAGTATATAAAAAAAAGGTTAATCTCATATTGTTATATTTAAAATTATAATGATGAAATCATATATCTTCAATTTATATTTAATTTTAATTGTATATATTACATCAAATATTATCATAATTATAATTTGTATTTCATATAAATGAAATTAATATTTTTTAAATAACAAAATTAAGTGTTGGTTAATTTTCAAAACTCAATTAAATATAAGAATTTATATCTTTGTGACATTAAGAGGTTTGAAGATGGAAAATAGTTTCTCCTAAAATGTCTTCTTTATACCTAAATTAGATCACAATTTCAAAATATCTTCACAATACTAATCTCTTAAGTCAACAAAACTATGATGATATTGGAATGCTTCTCTTAATGTTTTTTACCAATTCTATTTTTAAAATAAATCTAATCATCTCTTAATAAATAAAGGTATGATAGACAAATTCCATCTTGGAATGCTTATCCTAATGTTTTTTTACACAATTTTTTTTAAAATAAATCTAAATAATCTTTTAATAAACAAGGTTGCGTGGCAGCGCAGTCCCTGCCAAGGAGGTTAGAAAACAAATTGTGGAAAATGAGGTTGAATTGTAAATGAAACGAAGTGTTTGGTGCAAAATGTATATCAGGGAAATGTTGTGCAAAATGTATATCATGGAAGATAGGGCAAAAGTAAATGACGGTCGACAGGCACAACAACATCTAATTTTTGAAAGTATATGGCAAACCTAATTTTTTTGAAAGTATATAACAAAGTAAAAAAATTGTTGACAGTGCAAGATTAAATTTGGAAATTTAAATGCATTTTCCATATGGACTGGTGAAAGATAAAAATATATGATGACATAAAATTAATAGGAGATAAGTAATATAAAAATTTAAATGCATTTGTGAACATGGGGTATATGTAAATGACGCTTGCGTTGTTGAATGCCATTTATTTTGAAATATATATATAAAAAAAGTGTGTAACATATAAAAGAGTAGATGCATTTTCCATATAGACTATTGAAGGATAAGAATAAAAGTATAACATATTAAAAAACAAATGCATTTGTTAAATACAGAATGCGGAAAGATAAGAATAGAGTTTGTAACATATAAAAATTTAAATGCATTTTTTATTTCAAGTATGTCAAAAAATGAAAGTTTGTTACATACTATTGCAAATTTTGAAATATACCAAAAAATTAAAGTATGTTACATATAAACCAGACTTTCAATGCGTTTGTCATTTAGACTGGGATTTGGGCCCCCGCGGACCATTAAAGAAATATGTATAAGAAACGGGAATGTAGAAAGAAGATAGAGTGCAATAGCAGAAAAAGAAAATAAATGGAAAGGTATAAGTGTTTGCCTATACATCTGTATTTAATAAAGTGGAATAACCAGGTTGAGAAACAAAGAAAGATGCAATGACTAAACTTACAGTGAGGGTACATATGAGCGCTTTGGCTATTTGCTTGCGGTTGTCATTTCATTGATGTCGACGACGACTGTGGTTTCAAGGATGTTCTCCACGGTTGTTGGAATGTTGGGAACTGCCTGTTGTCTTTCGTCGGTGGTCTATTTCAATTGCCTTTCGACCCATTCTTCAATGTAGCTTCTCATTGGGGCGACGTTGATCTCATTCCAGATTTTGATGTTGAAAACTTCGTTTTCTAATTCCTGGAAGTCGATAGAAAGATTAGAGAGAGCCTGATGAATTTCCTCATTCTGTACTGCATATTTGACTAGCCAGTCATGGACGTGAGCTTGATCAAATTGAAGGATGTTGTAAAACTTTTCCAGAGACAAGGTATTCAACATAACAACCTGTTTATCGAACTCTTTCTTGGTTAAGGGCAAGGAGTTTGCGATTAAGAGGGGGTCTTGGAAGTCGTTGGTTTTTCAAGGGACCATCTCCTTTTTTGCTTCTGGGCGGAGGGAGGTGAATAGTAAGAATATGCCCTGGAATAGTGGAACCTCTGGCCATTATGACCCAATGTCTTTACTGTGTGTGGAGAGAAATGCTACCATAAGTTATTTAGAATTTTCATTTGGTCGAGACGATGTTTGAAATGAAAATCGGGGAGGGATAATATAAGTCTCCGTAAATTATGGTTTAATGCATATCAATGGAATATCTCCTCGAGCCTTTCGCTGATCAATGACAATTTCCAGGGTTCGTTCGGAATGAGTTGTGACCATCACAGCTCACTAATTGCACAATTAGAAAAAAGTGTGAACGTGGCGGTGACGGCGAAAAGAGATTAAGAATCAGAAATTTCTTAAAAGCACCAACCCATCGACACATAAAAAAAAAAGATTGTGTGGCCTTTGAAATGAATACTTGGAATGGATAACATGCTTGTGGGCAAATATTAGTTTAATTCTTACTAATGAAAAATCTTCTTCGGACTTCCGGACATTAATGACAGTTTTAACGATTGCTGCAGGATGGCTACTAGCATTAAAGCTTAATTATTGCATATCTGGAAACAAGTACGAAGGCACCAGCAATGGCGAAACTGATTCCAAGAAATACCAAAGTATGAAAAGCGGTCGGGTGAAGATATACCCAGGGCACGTGAAGGGTCGATAGTTCTCAGCCTGGCGGGCTGAAAATTGAGCCTCTATTGTTCTGTGTCCTACAAATAGCACCTACACTTTTTTGATATACAAATTGACAGGAGGACTTGCAGGTTGGTTGGTTCAACATTGCATTTTTTTTTACCTTAGCGATTTCGTATTAATTCCATAATTAGCCACTTTTTGGGATCGAGGGTTCTCGGGCTGACGGGAAAAAAATTGGGCATCTATTATTTCGCGCTCTACAAATAACACTAACAATTCTGCGATATACAAATTCAGAACCTGACCTGCGCTAAATTATTACTGTTAAATATTTTTATTGCAAAATTTAATTATACGAGAAAGTTTTCACAATTAGGTCGGCTGAGTGAGATAAAAGTATTTCCACAAACAAGCAATATAAAAAAGAGTCATTCCATACTCAGGCACTTTTTTTATTGTGGGTTGGTGGCCTCGCGGGCTGAAGAAAGAGTCTCTATTGTTCTGTTTCCTACAAATAGCACCCGGATTTCCGCGGTATACAAATTGACAGGAGGACCTACGGGCTGGTTGGTTGAACATTGCATTTGATCGTGGGTTCGTGACCTGGTGGGATGAAAATTAAGTATCTATTGTTTCGTTTCCTACAAATAGCACCTACAGTTCCATGATATACAAATTCACATGTGGACTTGTGGATAGTTTCTATATAAAGTATGGAATGAGATTTTATATAGCATATGCGGATCCCTCATTCCATACTTAGGCAGTTTTTGGATCGTGGGCTCACGGTCTAGTGGGCCGAAAAGAGAGTCTCTATTGTTTTGTCTCCTACAAATAACACCCAAAATTCCATGATATACAAATTGATAGTGTTCTAGAACATATGCAGATCCCTCATTCCATACTAGGGCACTTTTTGGATTGTGGGTTTGCAACCTGGCGGGCTGAAAATTAAGTATCTATTGTTCTGTGTCCTATAAATAACACCTAGACTTCCGTGTCCTACAAATAGAACCTAGACTTCCGCGATATAAAAATTCACACGCGGACTTGTGGACATAGTCTATATAAAGTATGGAATGAGATTTTATACAGCATATGCAGATCCCTCATTCCATACTTAGGCATTTTTTGGATTGCGGGCTCGCGGCCTGGCGGGCCAAAAATAGAGTATTTATTGTTCTGTCTCCTACAAATAGTACCCATACTTCCGCGATATACAAATTGATAGCGTTTTAGAACATATGCAGATCCCTCATTCCATACTTGAGCACTTTTTGGATCGCGGGTTCATGACCTGGTGGGCTGAAATTTAAGTATCGATTGTTTTGTGTCCTACAAATAGCACCTAGACTTTCGAGATATGCAAATTGACATGCGGACTTTTGGACTTAGTCTCTATATAAAGTATGGAATCAGATTTTATACAACATGCAGATCCCTCATTCCATACTTAGGAAGTTTTTGGATCGCGGGTTCACGGGTTGGTGCGCCGAAAATAGAGTCTCTATTGTTTTGTCTCCTACAAATAACACCCGGACTTTCGCGATATACAAATTGATAGGTGGACTTGGGCTGGATGGTTGAACATTGCACTTTTATTGTCCTGTAGCGATCCTGTATGAATTTCAAATTTAGCGTTTTTTTCTTTTATTGGGGGCTCTGGGGCTGGTGAGCTGGAAATTGGGCGTCTATTGTTCCGTGCTTTACAAACACATTTTTCTAGAACATATTCGGATTCCTCATTCCATACTTCGACATTTTTTGGATCGCAGTTTCACGACCTAGCAGGCTGAAAATTAAGTATCTATTGTTCCGTGTCCCACAAATAGCACCTAGACTTTCGCGATATACAAATTGACATGCAGACTTGTGGACATAGTCTCTAAATAAAGTATGGAATGAGATTTTATACATCATATGCATAGATCCCGTATGAATTTCATATTTAGCGATATTTTTTTATCGGGAGCTCTGGGTCTGGCGGGCTGAAAATTGGACCTCTATTGTTTCACATTGTACAAAAGCATTGTTCTCGAACATATGTGAATCCCTCATTCCATACTTGGGCACTTTTTGGATCGCGGGTTTGCGACCTAGCAGGCTAAAAATTAAGTATCTATTGTTTTGTGTCCTACAAATAGCACCTAGACTTCCGCGATATACAAGTTGACACGCGGACTTGTGGACATTGTCTCTATATAAACTATGAATGAGATTTTATACAGTATATGCGGATCCCTCATTCCATACCTAGGCAGTTTTTGGTTCACTACCTAGCGGGCCGAAAATAGAGTCTCTATTGTTTCGTCTCCTACAAATAGCACCCAGACTTCCACAATATACAAGTGGATAGGTGGACTCGGGCTAGTTGGCTGAACATTATAGTTTTATTGTCTCGTAGCGATCTCCTATGAATTTCATATCTAGCGATTTTTTTTTATCGGGTCTGTGGGGCTTGCGGGCTAAAAATTGGGCCTCTATTGTTCTGCATTGTACAAACACTAGGCACATCTCCACGATTTACGAATTGACAAATGGACTTGTGGGCTGCATGGATCAACATTGCACTTTTCATTGTTCCTTGTCCTCCGAATAGACCTCGGAGTTCTGCGATATACAGATTGACAGATGGACTTGAGGGCTGGCGAGTTCAAGTTTTCCATTGTTTACAGATACTATTCCCTATCAAATATCTAACATATCTAAAAACATGATTTTCAATACTAAATTATTAATAATAATTTTTGCTATTGCAGAATTTAATTAAACGAGAAAGTTTGTACAATTTGGTCGGGCGACTGATATAAAAGTTTTCTGAAAAATGAGAAATACATAGTAAACATGTACTTTTAGAAAGTATGGACAAGAGATTTTATAGAGCATATGAAGATCCCTCGTTCCATACTTGGGCACTTTTTGGATCGCGGGTTCTCGGCTTGGCGGGATGAAATTTGAACCTCTTTTGTTCGGTGTCCTGCAAATATCACCTAGACTTCCGCGATATACAAATTGACAGGTGGACTTGCGGATTCTACGTCTGGAGGGTTCAAGATTGCAATTGTTTAACAATGCTCATCCTATCTAACTTCAACTAAAAACATTATTTTCAGATACTAAAATATTAATATTAACTATTGTTATTATACAAGTGAATTACATTAAATTATTAAAGGATGTTAAATCGCTTATTTTTAAAAAAAATGAAGGAAACAAAATAATTTTTTTGTAAAATTCTATCACCGCAAGCATAACAAGGACCAATTTGAATTTTAAGGCCTTCTTGTTCATATGATAGCACAATTGCACTCTGCACAATATATATTCGTTGATTTCAAATTATTCCAGGATATTAATTTTACTAAGTTCATCGAATAAGAAAAAATTGCGAAAACAACGATTAATTTGAATTTTAAGAGCCTCTTGTTCATATGATAGGACAGTTGCACTTCACACACTATATATTCGTTGATTTCAAATTATTTCACAACAATAATTTGACAAAGTTCATCGATCAAGGAAATTTGCCAAAACAAGTCACATAGTACATTTGCGTCACAGCGCCATAGAAATTATCAGGCGGATCTGCATGCCAGCTGGCTAAAAAAATTCAATTATATTGTTATGTGTCCTCCAAAGAAGAGCTGGAGATCCACGGTATACAAATTGACAGACAAACCAAATAACTAAGAACCAACCATTCTTTAAACAACCCAGAAGAAAGTTCCCAGAAGGTTCCATTGAGCATAACCCATCGAGCTTTGCACCAAACAATTTGATATACAAAGAAAATACGTCGACACATTCCTTTTTATCTTGAAATGAACATTCATCTGGATGTTGAACAAATATTACAAAGAGACATGAGGTATTTTCATTTCCTCCCAAAGTTTGATTTAATTTTTTTTTCCCTTCTTCAGCCAATATGAAAAATTGCATTGTCCTCATTTAAGGTGAATTTGCTCTACATCTGAAGCTCTCGCAACATATAGACATTGCTTGCATTTTTCTATAGATACGTTTCATACGACAACTCTGCCAATTCAGGAAGCACATTTTGTAATAGAGGCTGCCTAACCGAACACTGCATAGTTGTGTTGCCCACGGTTCAGATAACACCATTGAAACAATGTCCATAAATATATGGACATTTTTCATCGCATCACAGACAATCAATCGTATCATCACTTATCAAAGCGGAAGTAGAAGCAATAGAATGACATTTTGCACATATAGGCTCAAAGGGGGTCGAGTACACATTGGCTGCAACTAAAAGACCTTCAACCTGGCAATGCAAGCAAATGGATTAATACATTGAACAATATAATACACAACTGCATCCCCCCCTCCCCTTTAAAACAAAAAAGAAAAAGTAAACAGGTGCAGAAATTTGTTGAAGTCTAATTCTATAAGCAAAGTGAGGATGATTTTGTGGATGTATATGCACAACAATTGTAGAGCTAGCTAGTTTCTCCAAATCCTCTACTATATCTGCTCGCAACTCTGTTACAAATGTTGTCTGGGTTGTCCGAAAGATCCTTTCTCTAGCATCCTTCTTCTTTGTTATATTTTTGAACAACATAAGTGGAATCTTCCCTCTATGCAATTTTTTCTCCATTGACGAAAACAAATCTGAATATGTATCGAACAATTGTAGCTGCAACATGGAACAGTGCAATATTTGTGTAACTTATCCGACATATATGCAAACGCGAAAGTTAAGAACAAAACTGAATATGAAAAGCGGTACCATTGCCTTGTAGCTGTTCGACTCTCCATCCTTTATATGGAGACTGTGTTGTGACCCAAATTTTCTTGCTAGTGTCACAACAGCCCCAATCGGTTCGATTTGGTAAATATCAATGATCTGTGCAAGCTGCCTGATAGTCGAGTTCGGGAGGAAGCGATATTATGAAAAAATAGCAGGAATTTTTTCCACAATGCTTGTTTCGTTGAGAAAAATAATTCGATCCCCATCACCACAGTCATATACTGTTTTGGGAAATACATTAAAATTTGTAATGGATATCCCATTACGTGGAAATATCTTTTCTGCATGTTTCTGGACAAGTTGTGGAGGAACAGTCATTATGACTATCATCATGGCATCCTTGTCTGTCATAACAGCATGCATAATGGATCTACTTTTGTTTGCCTTGTCCAAGTAGGTGGTATAGACAACCATTATTCCCCCGACGAACAGTTGTCCAGTTTGGCAGTTGTTCAAGCCCTCTATTGATAGTGCTTTGGATGTCACAACTCTAGACCTGATGACATTTTTTGAATAGGAAAACTAAAGTGAATGGTAGTGTGCTACAAGTACACGAATAGTATTGATGAACTATGGAGCCATAGTTTTGCAACCACACCTCTTGGTCTGCGGAACATGCAGCACGTTCGACATTTCGCTTGTACTTGTTGATACTTCTTGCGAGCTGGAAAGCATGTATTGCAAATGTCATCAGCATATCCGCCATGCCATAGATGAATATATAGCCTAGGAATTTTTTTTAGTAAACATAGTAAGAGCACAACGTATGCATCTTTACCTTTGGCCTTGTCGGTCTGCCGATGTCTGGGATGACTAATTGCTCATGGATGTCTCACTAGTCCAAATTTTTCTGATGCAAGCATGTGCAGATGAACATCAGGACTAAACAAATATATGCATTGTTTATTGTCCATCGGAAGGACCAAATAATCATAAAATTGTATGCATCTTAATTTTTTAACTGGAGAAATGTTTAACAGTAAACAGGGCATGACCGCGGGTCACCATGGCCAATCTGTATATCGCAGACCCCCAGAAGCTAGGGGAGAAATCTTCAACCTGCCAACCTAGCAACCGCAATCGACAAAGTGGGTAACTATGGAATAAGGTAGAAGCAAGACCACATATGTTAGTCCGTTAGTCTGCCAACTGGTGCACGAGGGAATTTTCAGAAACCACACTAAGCAGATGAATTAGAAAACAAAAAGGATAATAGAAAATGGAAAAAGTAGAAACAGGGAGCGCAGAAAGGCCCATTACTGCGAATTCATCGTTTTCAAGTCTAATATTATATGCTCCCACCCGGTTTGTATATTTAATTTATTGGCACACTTGGTATACCTTTTAGAAGATTGTACCACAGAACCCTCTGCTGTTGCACAGAAGAATTCATCTCCCTGTCCAAGCAACCTGTTTTTTCCAAGGCAGCAACACTGAAGATGCAATCGAGACGAAGGCAAGTTAGTATGAAAACATACATCTAAAAGAAAAATAAAAATGTCTATTTACCCGCCAAAGAGTCCTTCATCCTATCTAGCGATTATGTTTCTTTAAATGAAACAATGCAATGCAAACACAATGGACATAAACTAGCTTAGTATGCAGGAAGGAACGTATGTAACCAAGATAACTTACCATGTAGGAAGGCACACAACTAGTTTAACACATATACAGACCATAAATGAAATACAAAACAATGCAATATGAAACAACAATACAAGCACGCACCTTTCTATATCCTCTTCAGTCGATGCAGTCAAGACTCCCTCCTTTTCTCCAGCTATTCTGTTTGTTTCAATGTGGGAACCCAAAAAATTCAATGAACATCAATGGAAGCTGGTATTCACTGGAGAACAAGAAATATGTAGATACAACAAAAATGACTCAACAAACAGTTTACAAAGGCAGAAACATGAACCTTTGCACTTCTCTATCCATGGTTGTAAACATCTAGCTTTTTTTTCCCTGACCAAAATATATTACAAGGCAGAAAATATCATGCAATTGCATGGCCACAACTAAACGATTTCAGGTTTTCCCTGGAAATTCATCCAGATATTCCCTTTAACCATGTTCTTTATCCTCTACATAGACTGTTGTGCCCATGATACAAGTTCTCAGTTTTTCGTGGCAAACTACCCAGACATGCTTCCAGACATGAAAATATAATCTTGAAGAATCTTTGTTGCACATATCATATCTCAAGCACAACACAAATTGTATCGTGCGCACACCAGTCTATGTAGAGGAGAAAGAACATGTCATGTCATATCCACACATCTCATCAAAAAAACAACGGATATTGTAACTTCACATGTAATCCTCCAACAATTTTGTATGCAACTATTTTCTTTCATGGCAGGACTCGAGCACCAGAAAAATCTCACGGAATTACAGATAATGACCTCTGCAAAAATGAAAAATAACAAAATTGAAGATTGATTGGTGGGTGCGGGGGCTGAACACCGTAAAGCACCCCCCCAAAAAAATAACAATCCAAAAAAAAAGAAAAAAGAAAATCTCCAACCACCGTCGTTGAACACCAACCCTTCAAGGCCGAATCAAAGAAAAGAAACGAGCAAGGACCAAACCAGCGAGAAAGCACGAAGAGGCCGAACTAAACCCCCAGGGTCCCAAAGCGTAAACCCCGGGCAAACAAACAGAACCAACAACCCAGGAACCAACGAACCAGTGAAAGCCACTGACCCAGTGAACAACATATGTATCTCCAACGATTACGAAACTGCAGCCGAAGTAGAAAAGGAATCAGAAACATACAAGGAACATGCGACTACAAATAAGCAAACATTCTTACTTGCAAAATGCAAACACTAAACAACAAACAAGGAATAAAAAATGAAACTATGGCATCGAAACTTACTCCAAAACAATGAAATGCAGAAGCACAGGTCAAATCGCGAGCGAAAAAACAAAAAACAACAACCGAGAAACCAACGAAGAAGAACCACTCATCGAACCAGTAAACAATGTATCTAGCTTCAACGATTACGAGAATGAAACATACAATGATAGCACCCGAAAAACTAGCAAAGAAGAAGCAATCACCGAACCAGTAAACAATGTATGTATCTTCAATGGCAGAACAAGGATGAAACATACAATGGCTATTGAACTGGCATGTACTCCGAGAACCGTATTTACATAAACATTTGAGACTCTCAGGCTGTCTACGGACCTCACGGTATGCAAACATTTAAGCTGTCAGGGGTGTTGGAGGATGTCGCGTCATGTAAACATTTACGCTGTCAAGCCTATTGAGGCATCTCATAATAAGTGTCAATAAATTTCAAGAAATATACAAAGTTTGGATATGAAAACATTTCAATATGCTTAGTACATATTAAAATTGACGACTATATTTGGGTAGAAAAAAATGTTAATACAAACATTCAAACTAATGGTAGCATTAATCAAATGATTAAAACATAAGGTCTACAAGAAAAAGTTTGGATTTGTTGTCATATACTACATTGGGAATAGCGAAGCTGGCAATAAGACCTCCAATCTCTTAGCTAATCATATACTATATAAAACTATGTGTTTTTAATTCCATAGCTCCAACAATATGTATTGTGCAAATATTTCTGGTCAAAGGACAAACTAATATGTAGTCAAGGATTTATCGATCGCTATAATACCTCTATGCCTACGGAAGGGACTAATAAATGTATGATAAACCAATTCTAGTTTAATCATAAAAACAATTAACTTATATAATTTTTTAAATATTTGATGAGTTAGTATTTTTTTAGCATATTTAAAAATAAGGGAAGAGTATGTTCACTGTGTACCGTTACTGGAGTTTACTGTCGAAAGGAAAATCAATCTACCAGCCGATTTTCACAGTAGATGCCTACAGAGTGGTGGAGGAACAGTTGCCTTAGTATCCTAAAAAATGTAGGATGGAGGTAATTAGGAGAGGATTTGAGCTGACTGAGTCGAGACTCTGAACATGCGGCTGAGCACTATAGTGAATTGTACTGGACACGAATTGCTCAAAACAATCTTAGAAGCCATTGGAACCAACCTACCCCTGTCGACATATCCCTATACATTTAAATATTTCTATCTTCATCCCATTGATTATTCATTTATAGCCCAACTTTCCCTTCCCTGTACTTACTTGTCAAAGAGACACACAAATTGGATAGTCGGGACTTCCATCTGAAGCTCTTCTTCGCTCAGCATCCATTTATAGAATTGAATATGGATGCCCTACTTGATCCCATGACTGGTAACCTTATGAATAAAGCATTGGAAAAAGCATTCATCGAGGTGGGAGGAGTCGTTAACATCATCCTTTCCAGCAAAACATCAGGTAAAGAGCTGAAGGAAAAACTCTCGTGGCTAAAGCCTACCATTGATGAAATTATCAAGGTAGAAATTTCTGACTCAGATGCATCACTCGAGATAGTTAGACAGTACAAAGATTTTCAAGCCAACCTTAAAGAAGGCCTTGACCTCGTGGAAAAAATAATGAAGTTACACAGCTTTGATATATTCATAATGTATCGATATGGAAAGAGAGTCCTAAATCTTCAAAAGAAACTCTGCGATTTCATTAGTTTCATGGCCTGCCTGATGTAATCCTTCATGGGATAAAACTAGATGCATATTTAAACGATTACTTTCAACGTCTAATTGGGATTGTCAGCGCCGAAATGACTAATGATCCCAATTCTAATACAATCATGCTTCAACGAATCGAAGCAACTCAAGTATTTCAAGCCCCCAATGACCATGGGATGCAAGAAGCTACAGGTGCTCAACAGTCCATCAGCTCTACCTACCAAGTCCTGGAGATGCCAAACGAATTTGTAGTGGGTTTGAAGAATCCTGTCAATGCTGTCAAAAAAATTCTCTTGTTGAATGGTGTTAATATCGTTGCAGTAACAGGGATGGGTGGGAGCGGAAAAACCACTCTTGCATTATCCCTTTGCAATGATACCCAAGTCAAAGGTCTGAACAACATTTGAATTCCTATTGTATGTGTTGTCTAGGCTTCTTTTTATGTTTACATCATGACTTTCATTTGTAATCTTTATTCTCTTTGTGATTTTCAGATTTCTTCCATAACAACATAATTTTCATTACAGTTTCACAGTCTGCAAATGTAAACGGCGTTATAGAGATTTTAGAAACTATGTGGGATAAGATAATTGGTGGCCATATGCCTCATTTCAGGAGCGTAGAGGATGCACGATTCCAACTATAGACTAACCTTAAGCGAATAGCAGAAAGAACGTATCGACCAACTTTGGTGATTTTGGATGATGTTTGGTATAGAACATATTTGGAACACTTGTTGTTTGAAGTGAAAGGATACAAGACATTTTTAACAACCATAGATAATTGTGCAATTCCAATTAGAGATGGTACTCGCCAACAATATAAGATGCTTATGTTGGAGGACGCTAATGCCCTGTCACTTTTCTGCTTGTGGGCCTTTGGCCAACCTTTGATTCCAACAAAAAAAGAAGAGGATCTTGTTAAATAGGTATGAACTGGACATACCCATATCTCCTAACTATCCTAACCTACTTCCAAGTTCGCAACTTAAAAACAACGGTTTATAGAATTTTGAAGCGCTCCTCTTGAGAACTGATATATTTGAGAATTGATCTAGTATAATATGGATCTCCTCTTGAACTCTAACCACATAGTCCCAACAAAAGAACTCCAACATGGCAATAATCCTACCTTCCTCACTCATCTGACTCAGGTGAGTCCTCCATGTCCTACTGAATATATTGTTGGCATCAATAAATAACACTAGGTGACAATGCCATTGTCTAAAATACTAGAAAGTGTCAGTGATCTTCTCTCGATGTGTCCATACATCCTACATATCGATCAGGTGGCCATAATGTAAAGCATCCATCACGTCAATCTCCCTCTCCCTATCTAAAAGATAACCTGATCATATATCAACATCGGGAGAGTACTATATCCCATGCCTGGGTATGCTCTCCCTCATGCCCCATGACTCACCTAACTGTCTCCAATGATCCTCTGTCAACACCAATGGTATGACCAAGAACTCAAGGTAACATCTAAGAGATATACTCTGGTGACATCCCAATTGATGATCAATATCCGAGGGATATACCTCTCCTTGAGGCTCGTCCATCCACTCATCGATCTTGGGTGGACCAAACTTAGTGACATGTCTGAAGTCTTTGTCTGGAGGTATTCCTGGTGGAAATGTCCCAAAATCCCATTATACACCACTGTACACCTTGTATATTGTTTTATACCACTGCACACCATTGTATCATCATGTACCATCATGTATCCCATATGTTTCTTTGAATCAATCACTCTACTAATATCAACTGAACTTGGATACCAGAGTGATGTTTCCACAACCACCCTATACTTTGTTCCCCATTCAACTGGTGCATACACATCCTTACTAGCTAGTCCACAAGTAATTTTCCCAACTCCTATCTTTGTATCTAAGACTTGAGCCCAAATAAATGTGTCATGCTCTCTGCACTGAAAAATAGATGCATCATCAAAACCCTTTGTATCAAAACTCTCCTCAAACACCTACAACTCTGAATGTTCCTCATGTGGAATCATCACAAGGGGATCCTCCCTCATATCATGAGTTCCACTCATGCCTCATGTGTCACCATTTCTAAATATGGTGGAGTCTCTATTGTTGTCAATGATGAAGAGTGTGCCACGCTAAGCTGGTAACAAATATCCTTAATCTCCCTTTCCTTGTCTTCAGTGAACTTAAGAGCAAGGTCCCTATCCATGAACAATTGCAAGTAATATGCTTTCATCTACTCTAGTGATTCTTTGATGGTTCGTAATTGAGCACTAGTGATCCCATCTTCCACTCCCTTTTGTCTCTCCTCTATCTGAGCCTTCCATATAAGATCTTCAACAAACTTATGAGTACCATCTGCCCTTGTCAACACCTACACAATTTTCTCCTCCTTGACCAATAATTGGTCCTCCAAACCCCATCAAGGTACAATCACATCCTCATCATCATCAACATCATAACTAATATATTGTGTTGAATCCTCATCAATTGGGAGTGTTATCACACTTGGAATGCCCTCATCATACATAGTGAGGTATGTTGGATCCCCAACATTGGCTGATTGGAAAAAGTTGTCATAAGGTCCTGCATCTTCTTATGGTGTTGATTCATCAGAGGTATACCCATCCAATACACTAATTTCATCAGCTTCATCATATATTTCTGATGATGTATCATAGGCTGTTGTTTGGTCCTCCTTCCTGCCTACATCCTCAGTATGGATGGATGCATATTATTCTACCTGTTCTTCTGGCTTGTCTTCCTTCACTTTTTGCCATGTTATTTCTAAGGAAGTATTGGTTTGAATTCTAGGCTAGTTCCTAGTATTTATGGCATATAATTTCCTAATGTCATAGTATTCTCATTGAACTTCTCATACTCATTGCAGTAAGCTATGCACTTACTGCAATATTCCCAAAATTTAGGATACCTTAATAATGGATCTAGTTTCTTCTTATATTCGGATATGGATTCATGTTTTGAATTCATCTTTTATTATCCACTATATGCACACAATCTGATTTCCTCCCCATTTTTTTCCCTCACTATAAATTGTGCATCTTTTTCGAGAAAACCCTTGAAAAACCGTCGAAATTAAAATGTTGATAACTTTAGTTCCGAGACTCTAATTCGATTGATTTGTTGTTTTGAAATTGGGTATTTTTTCGAGAGGAATTCAAATACCCAATTTATTTTGGAAAAATCTGCTATTAAAGTTTCATATATGAGCCTGGAGTGCGCGACCCCCATTTTTTTCCAAAAACAATTATGCAAAAAGACCCCAATTTTTTTTCCTTCTCTACCCAAGTAAAGTGCTCTGATGCAATCACAGGCTCGAAAGATCACCAGATCTCATACCACTATAATATCCCCAATAGATCTAGGCATATATTTTATGAATTTCTATGCAATTATGTTATTTTTCCACAGATATTTTGCATTCATTCTACTAAAGACATTCTATTGAACATATTGCAAGCATCCTAAATACACTTGGAATAGAAAAGAATCATGGAATATTTTATTATGAATGGTGACTAAATAAAAAAATCCAATGGTTGTTATAGCAACTGCAATATATCAATGGAAGACACACAATACAATCCAAAAACATGGAATCATGTCATGGCCCCCTCAAAATATGAGATCCAACCCTCCAAGTGCCACAACCTCTCCAAGAAGATCACTGCAATCCAAAACTAAAAAAAATTCCAAGATGAATCTCCAATGAATATTATGGATGGATACTCCTCCTTGTTTAGCTAGGGTGGATATTTCACCACCAAAACCAAACCAATAGTGGAAGGGTTTTTCCCAAAACCGCAATGAAAACACTAGCTACAAGAGCACTCCAATTGTTAGAATATAGAAGATGGTGTGCTCGTTTTACCATTGACGATACCCTCGTCACCCAACCACAGGCCGAAGCCTCCCTCCGAGCACCTTAACCTTGACCTGAGAATTCCTCCGGAAGCAAACCCTAGGCTAGATAGCCAAACAAGGAGTAGCGCATCAATCCCCAAGGATAGAGCATCACAAAAAAGCTGATCAGATATTCCAAACCCTAGCCAAGAGATATTCAAGCCAATACTGAAACTAGCTGCTGCTGCAACTGCACCTGCAACCCTCCTCCAAACCTGTGCACCAACTGCAACTGCACTGCGCACCAACTGGGAAAACTGTAGTCCTGAGATATGACAAATGAGAACTGGCGCCCTGTATTTATAGTAATCCTGCCAGTTTACTGGGGCCGACTTCTCTTTCTGGGTATGTGTCTGTTCAGTATATTATTATTAATTCTGGCCGACTTCTTCTCTTGGAGGCTA
>ML824390.1:0-10890 GCA_009831015.1 Picea engelmannii | reverse complement strand
TTAGGGCATCGTACATCTTCTTTGATGAGTCAATATAGGAGATGTAGGGTATCAGGTGGTCTTTTATGGAATCCACTATGATACTCATGGCATTGATGTCAACATCTTTGAACTTCTCCATGGTTGCAACATTCTGCGGTTCCTTCTCTTCTCCTTCTGTAAACTCTGGCTTCACGATCTTTCCTTTCACAATGTCCAACACTTTATTATTAGCAAGGATGAGGTCAATCCTTGTCTTCCATGCTCTGAAGTTATAAGCTCCATCTAACTTGTTCTCAGACTTCATAGAGTTCGTCATGGCTTGCTTGACTTGGTCAAACCCTAGATTTGACCAGAAATCCAAACTTCATGTCTTGGCCTTCTGAGAGTACCAGGAGATGCATTGGGCTAGGGTGCCCTAATATATCCGGAGATTAGGTCAATATCGTCACTTAAAGTGCCTCAACAAGAGGTTTAGGGTTTCTGCAACTGCTTCTGCTGGTAACCTTAACTGCAGTGCTTTTGGAAGCTGCTCCTGCTAGTAACCCTAGCGGCAGTTCCTCAACGAGCTCAATATCTAGTGGCTATGTTTCCTTCCAACGTTTTAGGCTGACTGAAGGGGTGTGGGCCCATAACCTGTTAGAATATAGAAGATGGTGTGCTCGTTTTACCATTGACGATACCCTCGTCACCCAACCACAGGCCGAAGTCTCCCTCCGAGCACCTTAACCTTGACCTGAGAATTCCTCCGGAAGCAAACCCTAGGCTAGATAGCCAAACAAGGAGTAGCGCATCAATCCCCAAGGATGGCGCATCACAAAAAAGTTGATAAGATATTCCAAACCCTAGCCAAGAGATATTCAAGCCAATACTGAAACTAGCTGATGTTACAGTTGCACCTGCAACCCTCCTCCAAACCTGTGCACCAACTGCAACTGCAGTGTGCACCAACTGGGAAAACTAAAGTCCTGAGATATGACAAATGAGAACGGGCGCCCTGTATTTGTAGTAATCCTGCCAGTTTACTGGGGCCGACTTCTCTTTCTGGGTATGTGTCTGTTCAGTATATTATTATTAATTCTGGCTGACTTCTTCTCTTGGAGGCTAATAGCCTAATATAAATTTTCTTCTTGAGTCGAAAAGGATTCTAGGGTTATTATCCAACTCATTAGGGTTTCTCTTGCTTCCCGGAGTCTTCTATTCTCGTCAGGTTCACACGTGGGGGTAAATACCTCCCGCAGCTACCATAATATTAACACCAATAAGATATCAAATCACAATCATAATGATAAGTGAGTTGTTTCCCTTCTTTTATACTTTTCCAACCCTTTCTATATCGTTCCTCCATGCCTTCTAGAACTTCCCCTTTTGGACTAAATCAACTCTTCTAGAATTTCCCCTTTTTGACTAAATCAAATATAATCCTTATTTTTCCTTCAATTATTAATTAAACATTAAAAATACATTTTTAATGCTTAAGCTGTTAATTATTTAATGTCACTTTAAATACATAACCTCCCATAGCTAAATGAGAATAGATGACCCCCTTTGACTCCCTTTTTCTTCATTTACAAGCCACAAAAGTCCTTTCTAGTACAAAACAGGGAAACCCAAAAATGGGGACATGACATATTTTTCAAACTCATTAAAAGACATGAAAAAGACACCATAACGAGTATAATTTTACTCATTTTTGGGCTCGTTAAAACTGCATGAAAAAGACACTACTAAGCATACTTTTATCTCTCTTTCGTGCTCATTAAAACATGGAGACACTAAAAAAAAGAAAAAGAGTGGGGGTTTTTACCATTGATCTGCTTCCAAAATAGCAGCATCAGTCGAGTCTCCCTTGAACATGACACATGTTTGAGTAATAATATTACAATTGGGTTTTAGCTTGCCTGGGAGCCGTCCCAGTAATATGATCCACAAATAATCCTCTGGATGGTTACTTTTCCAATCATCATGGAGAGTGCTTCATTCCTTATGATTTGTTGCACTATATTAGTCTAGCTCTTGAACCTTGCTACCAAGTCATATTATGTCATGCTATATGTTCAAGGGAATTTTAAGCTTGAGTTGGCCATCTGTTGTTTTTTTTACTTTCTGAATCATCCATCCTTGTATCAGTTTTGCTTGGTGATACTCTCTCTTCATATCATCTCTCAGTGTATGTTTTGTGTCAATTGTTGGGGGATACATTAAGACCCTCCTTTGACGGATATCTTCCTATCGACTTCAGCATATTATCTAGTAGAGGGATATAGAAACGAGCTAGTACCTTAGATATTGCAATCCTCGGTGGCATGCTTCCTTGAAATCGACAGTTGGTTTTCATCATTGATTCCTGATTGATTGATTCTATGAGTGTTCGACATCACATCCTCTATTCACACTTTCTATATTATACTAGGTACATTGGGGTACATCTTCCTCATTGGTGGGTCCCCTCACATCTGTTAATGGTATACATTAATGATTGGTAATCAGATGGTTTCTACCATGTTCGACATCATATCATCTATTTTCATATTGTAGATACATACCATCTAGCTTTGGGACAAATATCTTGGGTTTGGGACCACATCATTCATTTACAGCATCCCCTCCCAAGTTGTGATGGAGTATATCACTTGTATATAAGTACTTTTAAGACTTCAAGGGCACTCTCCTTAGTGATCATTCTCATCGTGATTTATATTTTGTGACATAGATCTACATTGTATTTTCTTGTGGTTATGATCTCATTGATCTGCAATTCAAATCTGAAAAACACACAAAAAAATAAATGTGTAATGAAGAACATAAATTAGATAGTGTGGAGTAGAGAAAATAGAATATACATGAAAATGGAGAAGAAAAATTAGAAGAGAAAATAACCATCACGTTTATTGAGTGAGAGAGGAGCGCCTTCTATAAGCAAGGAGGATTTTTCCTTCTCGTTATTATATTATTACAATAGAAGCTGCAACAACTAACTAAATGCTTACAATAATAATTGCTAAAAGCACACTAAATGCTTGCAGCGAAAAGTGTTGAAGTGAACTATTGTCTACAATATAAAAAACTAAAACTAACTGCAACACTAAATACAATACTAATTAAGGAGCGTCCCTCATCATGAGTGGCCAAGGAAGTGGGGCGCACTTCCTGGTGGCCCAATTCCTCCATGTTTAGATCTGGAAGCATCCCTTCTTCCGCCAACAAATGAGGGAAATTGTGCTGCAAATGATGTTGGATTTTGAATTGGTACTTGTCCAACAAGATCCATATATGATCTCCCAACTGAAAGAAAAATGATGTGCGCTTATTATCATGCTTATGTTTCGCACGGTCTTGGGTTGCTCGTAAGGAATTTGCTTCCTGAGTATAGCGTTAAGTCAACATATGGATAACAAATTGAACTAAATGATGTTTTTGTTTTTTGATGTGTTGAGCCAGAAGTAGTAAGAGTCTCGAAATGGAATTTCATCAAATTACCTCCTTGTTTAAATATTGCCCCAATAACGAACTGAAATGCATCCTTCTTAACCTCAAATGGATGATTCCTATCTGGATAATAGAGAACCCGTGCAGAGCATAATGCAAGCGAAAGATGAGCGAAGTGGTGCCCAACCTTTAAAAAAAAATATCGATATCATGGGAATTGGATTATGTTAGCCATTGTGCCAAAACCTATACCCGATATGGATTTGATCAACCCCTGTTTTGTCCAGTATGAGTCCCAAATGTGGAACTAATGAGTGTCCAACATAGTATTTATTTCCTTGAAGTGCATGTGTCTGTAGTAGCTCGAGAATGTTGCGGATGTGCTAAAGATGTTATGCCCAAGAATTACTGAAGACCAAAATATCGTCAAGATAAATGATCACGCATTTACCCAAATGACTTGTCACATTCATGCGAATTTTATGGTAGCCAACTGTAAAATCCATCTGTGTGAAGGAATAATCCCCTTGTGAGTGGTCCAACAATTCCTCAATTCGGGGTAGGGGGTAACGAGTTTTAAAATTGGATTTATTAAGGGCATGGTAGGGGGTCACTAGGAACCCTTCTGAATCATCTTTGTTTGGGATAGTAAAGGCGGGTGACACACATGGAAATGATGAAGGTGGAATATGGCCTAAGTTCAAAATTTGACCAATTGGGTGTTTCATCTTAGTGGCCTCCGAGGGAGTGATGTGATAGAATAGGGAGTCCGACAAAGAATCACCATGAATTAGATCAAGTGTGAGTTCAATAGAGTGATATGGGGGAAGTTTCATGGGTTGTGTGAATATATATGCAAATTCTTGGAGCGAGGGATCCATGGAAGGAAGTACATGGTTATTCTTGTTGTCTAGGTTAATGGGGAAAACTAAGCACAAAGATATGCATTGGTTCAGACTAACTTGATTAAAGGTTGTGTGGTCAGTAATAGGTTGGGTGGATTTAAGAGAAAAATAAGTAATTACATAGGTGCTCCCCTCATTTTGCAAGTGGTATTGATGAGATTTAGCATGATAGATAACGTGTTGGGCCTATTGGTAGGAAATGCCAAGTAACAAATCAGCACAATCAAAGGTAGAGACATCACAAACCATAATATCCTAGAAAGGGCCAATGGAAAAGGTAACCGCACAACACTGGGAGACAGTAAGATGAGGGCCTTCCTTTTGTACCCAACCGAGCTAGTATGGGGTCGGGTGCAGAGTAGTGGGGAGGTTCATGCGTGTGACCAAGTTCTGGGAAACAAGGTTCTTTTGGCTTTCATTGTCCAAGATGAGAGTATCCAACTCATGCTTAATATGACAATTATGTGTGAAAAAAGGTATATTATAGATGTCGAGTTCATCAGTGGTCATAAAGATCAGAGAAGGGTCCAATTCGATCGGATTGTCGAGAGAGACAACTTCAGGATGGTTAGAGGAATTTGGTTGAGTGACCTTTACAAATAGAGTCTGGTTGGTGGGAATGTTCTTAACTTATCAATAGTCTGTAGATGCATCGAGTTGGTATTATGAAAGGTACACCAATGCACACTTCTAGGTGTGGATGGGGAAGAAGAGTAAACCATGTAATACTCGGTATGTGAAGGACTAGTGATAGAAGGACCATATCAGGCTATGGGAGAGAATATTTGAGGAGCCACTTTATGCTCCATAGACAAGGCCCAAAGAAAGGCCTTTTCTAAAGAAGGAGAGTCAAACAAATCGACTTCATGACGGAAAATTGTTAATAAGACAAAATTAAATTTGACAATCAATACCTCTTCCAAATCTGAAATGTGTAGTTGGATGCGCAACTTGCAAAAGACATATATGTAGCTCTGTACTGACTAATGGGCGAGTTGTCAGAGATGCAACCATTTGGAAAGGAGGTTATGTCGATATCCTGGGGGATAGAAGTGGCCTCTAAGTGCCTTTAAAAATCCCATCCACGTCATAATGTGTGGTGTTTGTGTCTCAACCTGATTTCCTATTTCCATGACCCAGGAAGAATTATCCAGCTAAGTCCCCCACCATGTATACACAATTCCCTTGAGTTTTAGATTGAAAATATGAAGATTCATGTCTTCTATCATCTCAGGACATGTACAGAAGTATGTAGAAAGACTGAAAAGCCAAGAGTCGACATTTTCTCCATTCAGTTGGCCCGTAAACTTCGGTAATTGGAAGCACGTATCAAGTGGCATGGGTGTTGGAGATTTACGTTGTTGCAGATGGAGTAGCTCCTGGAGAGCCATTGTTAAATCCTGAATTGGATATGTACCAGTGAATGTGAAATGCTATGTAGACATCTCTCTTCATGATGACATAATTTTCATGCACCATAGATGCCAATCTATCAATGGATGTTGTGCCGAGAATCACTGAACTCCTAAGGGCCCTGAGAAGGCATCTAGTACCCTAGAGAGGGCATGTGGAGAATGGTTTAAAATGAATGTGCTGGAATCCCTGAGGAGGGCGCACTGGAAGTCCTGAGAAGGACGTTTGGATCTGAAAAAAAAAAATTGTTGGATGGCCTCTCTTCTAAATTTTTTTGTTGAGCAGAAGCTGACCTGGATCCATACTATGATACCAATTGATTTGCAATTCAAATATGAAAAACACACAAAAAATAAATGTGCAATGAAGAACATAAATTAGATAGTGCGGAGCAGAGAAAATAGAATATACATGAAAATGGAGAAGAAGAACTACAAGAGAAATTAACCATCACGTTTATTGAGTGAGAGAGTAGTGCCTTCTATAAGAAAGGAATATTTTTCCTTCTCGTTATTATCTAATTGCAATAGAAGTTGCAAAAGCGCACTAAATGCTTGTAGCGGAAAGTGTTGAAGCGAACTACTATTTACAATAGAAAAAAATAAAACCAACTGCAACACTAACTACAATACTAATTAAGTATTTCCCCCTCATCATGAGTGGCCAAGGAAGTGGGGTGCACTTCCTGGTGGCCCAATTATTGATGACATAGATCCATTGTGTATTATTCCATGGCCATGGTCTTGCATTTCATGTCATGGATATGCAGTGTATTGTTTTGGCAGCCATGCTTTGATACTCTTCAGAGTATGAGTATGTATACCTAGGGGATGGTCTATATATGCCTTTATCCTTGGTGTTTGATGGTAGGTACTCTTTGACCTCTTGACCTCTTTCCTCTCTTCTCATGTTGCCTCACATGGATACTATTTTATTGTAATGTGTTTCAACCATCCATTCCTTTTCTCTCTTCACACATTAGGGGGCATCTATTATAGCCTTGATTTCTACCCTATACGGCTCAAGGGAAATACAACAGAAGATGAAAGATAATACACAACTCTAACTTAAGATTTAGATTATTTTTACAGGGTTTCGATTTTCATACATGGAAAAAGAGCGACATGTCACATGTTATCTACAGTGAAACCCACGACACCCTCTGTAACCTTATAGATTCACAAAGTTTTTAAGAGATTCACATCATTCGAGTCTCCATTGGTCTCTAGAAGATCTCCAAAGCCTCTACAATAATCTATAAAAGTAAGGTTAGTCTTGAGTACGAGGAAGAAGAATCATTTACAGATCTATGTTGCAAAAATTCATATATTCTTCTCCATCTACATCAATTTCATTCAGGTTTCCTAGCTTGGTTGAAGAGGTGAGGAGGAGCAAGGAGCAAGGGGCAAAGGGGAATCCATCTACACTAAGAGGTAATTGGATTGATGTGTTTCCATTATTCAAATTAATAGATCATTGGTTTTCCCCTATGAGCATTCAAAAATGATTTGTTTTATTATAGATCATGTTAGATCCAATCTATATCTATGATTATAACACTAAGAAGAGAAGTAGTAAGGAATTTCTTGTCTTTTGTGTGTAGGGAGAAGGTTGTAGAGGTTGGAGCTAGAAATTCAAGACTATAGCAGTCGAGATATATGAAGGACAACCTTCATGAAAATGTATGTTATTCTACCATTTCTTAGTTTAATTGTGAATCCAATTGCTTGATTCTAAAGGAAGTCCATAGAAGTCTAGCCCCCTGTCTATCTAGTATCAATAGGCAGATCCTAGGGATATCTTACTATCCACCCATGATATTTTCTGCATAACATCCAAGATTTAGTATCTATGCTCTCCAATTGTGATAAAATAATCCCCACATGTTATTGAGTCAAAACAACATTGTTCTCCTTATTTTTATGATTTCCTTGGATCTCCATATCCATTTTAGGGATCCTTTGTAAGAGAATCATTTTTATGGATTTTTTCATTTCATTCATGGATTTTCCTATTTCATACTTATTTTCATCCATAGTATTTTCCATCTCTTGAATTTTTCTTTGTGTATTTACCAAATTATCACTTGTTATTGATCTAACACTCAAATAATTAAGTCGCTCCTCCAATTTGGATAACTTGTTATGTATCTCCTCATTTTATGCATGAGTTATAGGTGAGATTTATGGAGGTTTAATTGGTGTTGTGATATTTTTTGGAGCCATGTGGGATAACAATAATAATACTCATCTATTTTCTCTTTATCACAAATTTTGGATCACCAAAAGTAGATATTTCAATAAAAAATTATGCCAATTGTAAGTTACGTACCTTTCAAACTCTAATTTTGGAGTATGTTTGGATGGTTGACCTTTTCCATGATATATATTTTAAATTTAAACCTTCCCGAGTCTAAAATTTTGTCTTGGTGTGCTCTAATACGACTTCTTGAACTCCATAAAATTTCACAATATGAACCTTCATTGATCAAATGTTATATCCCAAATACAAAAATTGACTTGTTTAAGTCTCATTTCAAAATTAGTAAAAATCCCCAATTTCCACAAGATATATCCCACATATTAGTGGTCATCAAGATCAAAGAAGGGTCCACTTCAGTAGGAATGTTGAGAGAGACAAATTTAGGATGGTAAGAGGAATCTGGCTGAGCGACCTCTACAAATAAAGTCTGGTTGGTGCGAAAGTTCTTAAGTTCCCGACAGTCTATAGATTCATGGGAGTTAGTATTATTAAAGGTACACTAGTGCACATTTCTAGGTGTGGATGGGGAAGCAAAGTAAACCATGGAATCCTTAGTATGTGAAGGACTAGCAACAAGAGGGTCATATTGGGTTAGGGGAGAGCGGATTTGAGGAGCCAATTTATGCTCCACGACCAAGGCCCAAAGAAAGGCCTTGTCCAAGGAAGGAGAGTCAAACAAATTGACTTCATGATGGAAAATTGTTAATAAGCCAAAATTAAATTTGACAATCAATACCTCTTCCAAATCTGAAATGTGTAGTTGGATGCACAACTTGCAGAAGACATGTATGTAGCTTTGTACTGACTGATGGGCGAGTTTTTAGAGCTACAACCATTTGGCAAGGAGGTTATGTTGATATCCCGAGGGATATAAGTGGTCTCTGAGTTCCTTGAAAAATCTCACCCACGTCGTAATGTGTGGTGTCTGTTTCTTGACCAGATTGCCTATTTCCATGACCCATGAAGAATTCTCCAGCTAAGTGTCCCACCATGTCTATGCAATTCCCTCGAATTGTAGACTAAAAATCTGAAGATTCATGTCTTTTGTCATCTCAAGACATGTATGGAAGTATGTGAAAAGACTGCAAAGCCAAGATTCGACATTCTCGCCATTCATTTGGCCCACAACTTCGATAATTGGAAGCACGTATCGAGTTGCATGGGTGTTGGAGCTTTGTGCTATTGTAGACGGAGTGGCTCCTGGAGAGACATCGTTAAATCTTGAATTGGAGATGTGGCAGTGGACGCAAAATCCTTTGAGACGTCTCTCTTCATGACGACATAATTTCCATGCACCATAGATGTCAATCTATCAATGGATGTTGCATTGAGAATCAATGAACTCCTGAGGGCCCTAAGAAGGCATCCAATACCCTGGAGAGGGCATGTGGAGAATGGTGAAAAATGAATGTGTTGGAAGCCTTGAGGAGGGCACACTCGAAGTCCTGAGAAGGACGTCTGGCTCCGAGAAAAAAAAATTGTTGGATGGCCTCTCTTCTGAATTCTGTGGTTGAGCAGAAGCTGACTTGGATCTAGGCTCTAATACCAATTAATTTCCAATTCAAATTTGAAAAACACACATAAAACTAAATGCACAATGAAGAACATAAATTAGATAGTGCGGAGCAGAGAAAATAGAATATACATGAAAATGGAGAAGAATAATTAGAAGAAAAAATAACCATCACACTTATTGAGTGAGAGAGGAGAGCCTTCTATAAGAAAGGCATATTTTTCCTTCTCGTTATTAGCTGATTACAATAGAAGTTGCAACAACTAACTAAATGCTTACTGCAATAATTGTTAAAAGCGCACTAAATGCTTGCAATGAAAAGTGCTGAAGAGAACTACTATCTACAATAGAAAAAACTATAACTAACTACAATACTAATTAAGGAGCGCCCCCTCATAATGAGTGGCCAAGGAAGTGGGCCACACTTCCTGGTGGCCCACTTATTGATGACATGGATCCACTGTGTATTATTTCATGGCCATGGTCTTGCATTTCATGTCATGGATCTGTAGTGTATTGTTTTGGCGGCCATGCTTTGATACTCTTCAGAGTATGAGTATGTCTACCTAGGGGATGGTCTATATATTCCTTTATCCTTGGTGTTTGATTGTAGATACTCTTTAACCTCTTGACCTATTTTATCTCTTCTCGCATTGCCTCACATGGCTACTATTTTATTGTAATGTGTTTCAACCATCCATTACTTTCCCGACCTCACACATTAGGGGGCATCTATTATAGCCTTAATTTCTACCCTACAGGGCCCGAGGGGAATACAGAAGAAGATGAAAGATAAGACACAACTCTAGCTTAAGATTTAGATTGTTTTTATAGGGTTTCACTTGTCATACATGGAAAAAGAGCGACATGTCGCATGTTAGCTAGAGTGGAACCTGCGACACCCTCTGTAACCTTATAGATTCATAAAGTTTTGAATAGATTCATGTCATTCGAGTCTCCATTGGTCTCTAGAAGATCTAGAATCTCTCCCAAGAATCTCCAATAATGTATAAAATGAAGGTTAGTCTTGAGCATGAGGAAGAAGATTCATTTACAGATCTATGCTACCAAAATTCATAGGTTCTTCTCCATCTACATCAGTTGCATTCAGGTTTCCTAGCTTGGTTGAAGAGCTTGTTGGAAATACTAAAACAACTGAGAGGGGGGGGTGAATCAGTTGTTTATAAGCTTAAACAATTTTACACCTTCTTAACAATTATTAATATTTCTTCATGTGTTATCAAGTAACATACAGCATATGGACAGTAAGAGTAAAGATCATCAGTCACACATAAAATACACACAGAGACAGATTTTCACAAGGAAACCCATAAAGGGAGAAAACCTCTTCTTCTTCGAAATGATAGGCAGTCTTTTTCAGTTCTGTAC
>ML824389.1:37942-58237 GCA_009831015.1 Picea engelmannii | reverse complement strand
ATCCATGGCCTCATACAAGTAGCCCATTGCGGGCTTCTCACCATCAACCAATCGAAGAACCTTTACCAAAGGTTCACTAATGGTACATACCTCACCTACTCCACTCCAGAATCTCTGGTCATGTCTCACAAGTTGGGCTATGACTTTCACATCTTGTTTGGTGCTATAGACACAAACAACTCACTCATTAGAAAGAAACATTCTTTGTAACTCCAACATACTATTGAGGAGTGACTGAAGAGAAATGAAGTTGGTGGCGAAACATGTGATCATGGGATGCACCAACTCTCTGTTCCATGTGAATTGTCTCATGAGTGAAAGAACAAATGTGTGATTATATATATATATATATATATATATATATATATATATATTGTCACACTCCAAGCTGAATCAATGATTTCCTTGATCCAAGGAAGTTTTCTCATGCCATCTAACATCAAATCAATGCAATGGGAGGCACAAGGACAAGCCATCCAGCAACTCACATAATAATTGTGCATATTTTGTATATGCACTTGCATCAACACTTTTGATAAACATTGTCCCCTTGGGACAATTAACCAAGAAGTTTAAAATTGACCTGCCCTTCCCATCAGTCCACCCATCCGACATCACGGTGCATTCGATGGTCTTCCGTGTTTCCCTGAGTTGAGCTAATCCTTTTGTGCAGTCATCCTTTTCCCCTTGAAGGAGACGCCCTCTCAAATCCTGATAGGAAGGGCCCCTATACCCCGGGCCAACAATTGCAACAGCTTCAAACATGGAATGGTAGAAGGGGTTATTGGCAATGTTAAAAGGTATATCACTCCAAAGAAAACATTTGTCCACAATCTTGTCGGCCTCTTTCATCTCTTTTCTTTTAATCAATGAACGAATAGAAGGTTTCCCCCTAGGTGTTGACCTCGGCACAAGGAAAAGTGAGGTTGATGAGCGGACTGTAGAAGTTGAGGGACCTGTGGCTGAGGAGTGGGATTGTGGTACTGGTCCCCCCTCAGAAGCACTTGTTCCAGTGTTTCTATTTGCAAGTTCAAGTTCTTTTTTGCAAGCCTCGGCCGCATCCCTCTTATTATCCATATCAATGAGTGATTGGTTTGAAATACGCATAATTTCCGAGCTACTATTTAGACAAATATCCACATCAAACCCAGTGATTTTGGCAAGGTGGTATTTCAAACGGCTAATTCCTCCATAAATTATGTTGCCGCAAAGATTGCATGTCAATATTTGTTTAATGGGAAGTTCTACTGGTTCACCATACACCCACATTGGATCCAATGCCTTCGACATTTTGTTTAGGTGAAAATATTAAACCTATGGCACAAAAAAAATAAAAAATAAACACATGATAATGAAAAGGTTAAATAATGAAGCTAGATGAATGTGGAATGATTGAATCTTCCATTCAAAAACAACAAGAAGAGGCACATTGCAAACCCTAGCCTAACTCTAGAAAAACAAACTTCAAACTTCAAACTTCAAACAAATGAAAGAAAAATGTTTTGGATCATACCTGGAAATCTTGATGGTTTGAATGATTGAATGATGAATCCCCACTTCACGATCTCTCCGCTAATGGAAACAAGATCCTTGGATTTCTACTCTTTGGATAGATGCACAATGACTTCCCTCACACCTCTCTAGCTCTCTCACACCTTAGAAATGAAACAATGAGTGAAAAAAGCAACCCGCGGCCTTTAAAACCCCTTCACGTGCACTTTTCCGCCTATTTTTTCAACAACCCAAATTTGTCATCGACTCGTGATATATTCACAATGTGTCGTGACGCATTCAATATGTCGGAGATTTCGCGACATATTCCCAACAATATATCGACAGCATGTAAATATCAGGGATATGTCTGATATATCAGAGAGATATACAACACTGGTTTCTCTGGCCCACTTTCTAGCCCCATTTTCCAACCGTTGTTTAACTCAATCCATTGGCTCCCTTTCCATTAGCGTAGGTGCCTTTGACTATCCCAATGGCAATTGATTTTTCCCACCTTCCGTGCTCGATCTCCCATCCCCAGTGGCCCACACTTACCCGTTGATGCATACCTCCCATTATAGACACTTACTTTTTATTCACTGGAGCTCCACCTGCGATCAACCCTTTTCTGTCACCTACGATCAACCCATATCTGTCTACTAGCCCTCCATACTACTCCCCCCCCCTTTCAACACTTGGACCTTAGCCACCTCGTGCCCTTACCATTGGACTGTTGCTTCTACTTACCACCATGCCCTTGGGCGACGGTCCTACACATATGCTTCTCTTTTCACAAGCATGTACCCCCTACCACATGGCATATCCAGATTCCACCCAAAAAGTCCACTGCGTGGCATCCGTGTGGCCTGCCACCTCAATAGTGTCGCTTGAATAGAGCACCTTGTAGCATCCATGTGGCTTCCTAGTCAACACTTACCTTAACACGTGGCACCACATTAGCTTTGTCACCTTAATAGTTGCTCAGTCAACTTGCACAATGAGTACCACTTGGCCTAGTCACGGAGTGCCATGTGGCACTTCAGAGCCCCCACAGGGGATTCACATTTGTTTATTGGATTTGGAGGTGATTTATAAACTGAGATAACTTATCCATACAAACTTGGATTTGGGTGTTGTTTTCTTTAGGTTGTGTATTTTTCAATGCTCTTCATAGTGGTATAGCTGATTTCATTATTTTTTGCAATCTAATGCAGTGAAAATTGATTTTTTGACAGACAAGTAGGGCTCATCCTCATTTTTGTAGCTTTCCAGGGGCATGACTTCATTAGAAAGACTCAATTTTGAGTTTTTTATTATTATTTGGCTAATTTTTTGAGATCTATGTAGTGGTACATGTTATTTTCGCTCATTCTGCATTTGGGTTTTTGTTTTTGCAAAATGGATTCTTAGGAGGTTTAATTAACCAAAACAAACTAATATTCCTTGAAATCCTACATGGAGGATATACTTAGGAGTAAAGGTCTGTATTGGATCACTCTTGCACTAGATCCTAGACCATTAGACATTAAGAAAAGTAAAAAATGGCTTAATCATAATGATGAAGCTAGAGGTGTAATTGGCATGTTGATCTATGAAGATCTCAAATTCCATATTCAGTTCATTACCATACCCAAGGGAACATGGTTGAAATTGAACAACTATTTGGGAAAACAAACTTGGTACGAGCTCATCACTTTAAAAATAAGCTCATAGCTCTTGATTTGGTAGAATTTCCTCAAATTAAAGACTAGATCACAAAATTCAAGCTCTTAAGACTTCAACTTAGTGATTATGGAATCACTAAGCAAGATGATTAGGCCATAATGGTTATTCTTTCTAAACTCAAAGCTCCTTTTTGATATTTTTGTCTCTACTTTTTATTCCACTAGATATGCATTAGGAGCCAATTATAAGATGCCTTCTTTTGAGTTATTTTGTGAGCAAGACAAGTTCTTGCATATGGGTGCACTTGATATAGGTACTAAGTAGAAACCCTTGTTTTCTCACAATAACAAGGGCTCCAAACCATTCAAGAAGTAGTTCAAAGGAGCCAAACGACCCACGACCACCAAGCTACCTATAATGACTCCTGCTCCTCCAAAGTCTTACTAGGAAACCAGGTCAAAGGAGACGAAGCCACTCAGGTTGTGTTTCTTTTGTGGAAAAGACGGGCATGTTGATACACACCGCTGGAAGAAGATGCAAGTGTTGGAAGTAGCAATGAAAAAACATAATATTTAGCTAGATTTGTCCTCCTCTTCTACCTCTTCTTAGCTTCATGCTCTTTCTACAATGGCATGCCAACCAAATCATGAGTGGATTTTAGACTTAGGGGCCTGTCATCATATGGCTAATAATAGGGATTTCTTCTCTAGTCTTGATGATTGTACATAAGATCCTCAGGTTTGTAAAGAAGGAAGTGGTCTACCTGAATCAGAAGTAGCTATGCAAGAAGAAATTAACTCTTTATTGAAAAATGACACTTCTGATCTTGTTCCTCTTCTTGATGGTTGCAAGATAGTTTGTTGCAAGTGAGTCTATAGAACCAAGTTTTCAACAGTTGGAAGTGTGGGTAAGTTTCAAGCCCGCCTTGTTTCCAAAGGTTTCTCATAGGTTGAAGGTATTGATTACTCAGAAACATTTTCCCTTGTTGCAAAAAGGGATTTAGTTCAACTTGTTCTTTCACTTGTTGCTTCCCAAGGTTAGGAAGTAGATTAGATGGACATCAAAAATGCCTTTCTACATGGAGACTTGATTGAAGAAATCTACATGGAACAACCTCTAAGTTTTTCTCAGGATGAATTCTCCTTTGTTTGCTGCCTTAAGAAGTCACTATATGGTCTAAAGCAAGCTCCTCGAGCTTGGTATAAAAAGATGGATAGTTACCTTCTTGGTGTATATTTCTCTAGGTGTTACTTCCATCCCAATCCCTACACTAAACTTGTAAATGATGAACACTTCATCCTTGTTCTTTATGTTGATAACCTACTTATCACTAGCAATAATCACCATCAGGTCAACCATGTGAAGTCTAGTCTTATGCGCCAATTTGAGATGTTTGACTTAAGCTTCCTTCATTATTTCCTTGGTCTTAAAATCCAACGACAAGGGAATCTTTGTCTCTCAACCTAAGTATTCTCTTAACCTTCTTCATTGATTTCACATGGAAGATTGCAAGCCCTCCCCTGCTCCTTATCAGTTAAGTGTCAAAATTTCTGCTTTGATACCATGTGAGAAAATGCACATGGTCACATAGAAAAACAACAAATGCATAATTTGACATAGGAGATATACATGGTAAAACCCTCTAAAGGGAAACGTCCTCAGAGCAAGGGGTAGTGCTCAATTATTTCTCTCAATTTTCTTCTTCATGTACAATGAGGACTCAAATCCTTTATTTATAGAGCATATGCTTGCATGCAAACTACACTTTTATTTCTAGTTCACTAAGCTAATTGCACAAAGATTCTCTAGGTTAATATTACTTAAACTTGGGATTTATCCATGCAATGGTTAATTACAATTTATTTTTTGTGCATAATTGATTTATTTGCATGTGCACAATTAATTAAATAATGTGCGCATAATTATGCACCAACATCCCCCACCGTGGGGATAGCATATACATCCCCTTCCCCTCAACTCCAAGTTAATCTTATGGTGGGGATGTTGGTGCATAATTATGTGCACATTATTTAATTAATTGTGCACATGCAAATAAATTAATTATGCATTATAAATAAATAGTTATTATCCATTGCATGGATAAATCCCAAGTTTAAGTAATCTTAACCTAGAGGATCTTTGCGTCATTGGCTTAGTTTGCATGCAAGCATCTGCTCTATGGTTAAAGGACTTGGGTCCTCATTGTAGATAAAGAAGAAAATTGAGAGAAATAATTGAGTATTTCCCATTTATCTGTGGATGTTTCCCTTTCAAGGGTTTTAAACTTTACAATATATATCCGGTGTCAATTTGCATGTTTTCTATTTTTCTATGATCCTATGGCCATGTGCATTTTCTCACAATAGTTAGAGAGCATGTCATTTGGCAGATTGAAGATCACGATCTTAGTTATATAAGGCTGATAGTCAATTGTCAATGATTTCATAAATTGGAGAGTGCACCATGCTATCTTTGAAGCCCCTCAATTGACAATGCTAAGAGGATCACGTTGTTGGAAAAAAGAAGCAAGGAGATCAATACATGGTGGAGGAGACAATCAACACCTTCCTACTTTCAGAATTGATGGACATTTTGGATTTGGAAAGTCCATGGAAAGAGGATCACGTTGTTGGAAAAAAGAAGCAAGGAGATCAAGACATGGTGGAGGAGACAATCAACACCTTCCTACTTTCAGAATTGATGGACATTTTGGATTTGGAAAGTCCATGGAAAATCTACAGAGGTATGTATATTTCCCTAAGATGCAAGATCAAGTTTTTAGGTATATACGATGTTGTGTTCTTTGTAGCGCTACCAAACCAAGCAACGTGAAACTTGGGTTGTACATGCCATTACAAGTTCCCAGTCGACCATGGGAAAGTATCTCTATGGATTTCGTTTGAGGTTTACCGATGTCTCGAGGAGGTCATGATTACTTGTATGTAGTTGGGACCATTTCAGCAAGATGTGTGTGCTTATACCTTGAAGAAGACTATCAAGGGTCATGAAGCAGTGAATTTTGTTTTTCAAATGTCTGGGCACATTTTGGATTTCCTCATTTGACTATGTTTGATTGAGATGCAACACATTTGGATAAGTTCTGGATAATCTTATGGGAAATAATGGATACTAAACTGAAGCATTCAAGTGCATTCCATCCACAGTTTGATGGGTAGACTGAAGAACTTGGGTGCAATTATTGAGAGGCTACAAAAAGACACATACAAAGACTTGGGCTGAACAAGTAGTCTATATTCAACACTCTTATAACAAAGTAGTGCATTCTTTAACCCAAAAATCTCCTTTGGAAGCTTGTTATGGATATTTTCCACCTTCACCTTCGGATGTTGTTTATGGGCAGAAGGAAGAGGATGATCAAGAAGTGCATTCAGCTGAAGCATTCAACTGCATTCCATCCAAAGATTGATGGGTAGACTAAAGAACTTGGGTGCAATTATTGACAGGCTACAAAAAGAAACATCCGAAGATTTGGGATGAACAATTAGTCTATATTAAACACTCTTATAGCAAAGTAGTGCATTCTTTAACCAAAAAATCTCCTTTTAAAGCTTGTTATGGATATTTTCCACCTTCACCTTCTGATGTTGTTTATGGGAAGCAGGAAGAGGATGTTGTCTATGGGCAGCTGGAAGAGGATGATCAAGAAGTGCACGAGGAGGAAAATAGAGTAGGTAGATCCATAGACAGGATCAGATAGATTCCCCTGAAGGTGTAAGAGAAGCTCAAGAAGAGTCGAGAGAAGTATAAACTCTGCCATGACTAGCATAACTGATCACAAATTTTGTGTAGCAGACAAGATTTGTCTCTATCTTAGTAAAGAATGCATACAAGGGGCAACTGAGAAGCTAAATCCTTTAAGGTATGGACCATTCGAAATTGTTGAACAGGTTGATATACATTCAAGTTAAATCTACCTCCATACATGCAAATATATTTGGTGACAAATGTGGAGAATTTGCATTTGTTTGAAGTTTGAACCGTCCATGTTGGATGGGGAAGAAGAAGAACAATTTATTTCTACAATCGATGACATAGCATTGATCACATTAGTGGAGTTAGAGAAGGATATAGTGATGCAGAAGAAGGTCCGATAAACTCAAAGACGGAAAACTAAATTATTGCAAATTGGACTCAAAGGACAGTGACCAAAGACAGCAAAATGGTATGAGAGAAGCAAAGTCATAAGATTGTTTTCTCATCTCTCATTGGTAGCTTTTGGGGACCAAAAGCCTCCCACTGGGGAGGTGTTATCAGAAATGATCATCGACTAGAGAAATGGCTTGGCTTGATAAAGAATAAAGGCTCGAGAGTAAATCAATCAAAGGAGAATATTGGATCATTAGACCGAAGAGAATCAACCAGCTTAGGCAAGAGGTCCACAGGGCTGCATGTAGCACCTAAAGGAATGTCTAGGTGTAAGAAAAGGAAAATCGATTGAGTAGAAGCACTGTAGTCAACTAACACGAGACATTGACTAGGAGACTAAGGAGGGTAGATTGATGCATAAGGAGGTGACAGCCATCCAAGAGCACGACTGATTGATCTTCCAGCAAGGAATATGTGTGCACCAATGCCGTGGTTGATTTCAAATGGAGAGAAACTAGTCAACCAGGCCCAGTTTTTGATCAATCGACAACATGAGGACTCAGGAAACTGAAGGGACTTGATCAACCGATTAACAACGAGGAATCCACTTGTCAAGCAAATGTCTGGCGATGTGGAACAAAAATCACCACTTGGACGGAGGATCAATGACAGTCTCTTCAACTTTCCTAGCTGTTTCGTGTAGACAAGGGACCATCATAATAGCATAGTCAAAGGAGTAAGAGGGCTTCGATCTGGCTTAATAGATTCTTGATTAAGAGGTTCTTAGGAGAGCACTTTAGTTGGAAGGAAGAGTAGCAGATCATTCAACTTTGTAGCAAGAAGGAAAAATACACATTGGTCAACTATGAGAACATCCATCATTTCCTGAGAGCGACCAAGAGGAGGAGACGTTCATCTTGACTGACTGTTTTCAGAGCATTGTTGATAATATGATTGAACCAGAGCAAAGGAAGACTCACTCTGTGATCTTTAAAGTATCTGACACAGGAATAGAAGCTCATTCTAGCCTTTATCATTTGTAAAATTTCTCCTTGAGAATAAAGAGCCAACAAAGCTATTTCTAGCTGGAGTTTACCCTCATTAAGTTTCTCTAAGGTAAATCTTTGTGTCCCTATGTATGTGAGATTGTGAATTTTTTTCCATTGATTACTTTTTTTGAATGCAAAGTCTGTGTTAACAACATAGTTCATTTATAGACACAAAAAAAAGAATATAAATTAAAATAAGATTTATATTGGTGAATTGAACCGATGATATACTAAGTGATTACAGATCAATTCTTGCATATTGCAAGTACCAGATTGTATTGGTACATTAGCATCAACTCAATAAAAGTACCCTATTTTGGGCTTTTCATACAAACCACCTTGAATTGTTATTAACTTCAATTGTTTGATATGGGTGTTGCATAACAACTTTTGCTCCATAAATTAGATAAGTTTGATGTATTCCTGCCATAGAAAAAATTGCATTCATGTCCTTGTAAGTAAATTATCTCTGAATTTTATAAATGATATTATTAGCTTTAGTAATTCTGGTGACAGTGCAATAATTTCATATGCAATGCATTAGCTATTCAATTCAGTATCACTATCAATCTTCCATCTTTAAAGTTTAATGGTTCTTTATAGTGGATCATTTTTGTCCTCTGCAAGAATCTGCATTGGTGTAGTTAACAAAATCTTCTTTATATGTTATGGCTAAATATTTAGCAGGAATGATCTTGTCAAAACTTCCATGCCTCTTCTAAGAGTGATGAGGCTCTGCTCCTTGATCATTCTCTGAACAAGCAACCAATTCTGAGTGAAAAATGAGACAATTGGCAATTTATGATAACAATCATTGTTGTATTTCTTGAAGATCTTTGTTGCCATAACAATCTTGGGTTCTAAGTTCTAAGAGGTCTAGATAAAGTTTTTCCAATTTTACCAATGAGATTGTTCTCCTTGCTTCTTGATATTCAGTATTGTTCCCATTATGTTTTCAATGGTGCGACTCATTTATCTACCCAGGTTGCTCTGGGATTAATGTGATTCTTCCATATTTTAGTACTATTTAAGATGCTTTGCAAGGGGTGTTCCATATTAGTAAGAAAGTAGCGGAGTCTCTCTTGAGGTCTAGATCATTGAGTACAGATTTATCACGATTCACAATGAAGACTATTTGAAATTTGGATTTCATGTGCCACTAACAATTACCTCTGGATCAGAGCCCAAAGTGGTATTGTTGCATATGCCACCTTGAAATTTGGACAAATATGCTATAGCCTATAAGTCATTTGAGTGCTTGGCCTATCAGGGAAAGTGGGATTGCTGCCAACCATATGGCTAAATTGGCAAAAAGAGACGTTGCCTAAGCTCCAGCAAGTCTCAATAATAGCTTCTGATTGAAGATTGCTGCTACATTATGAGCATTTATTGTTTTCATTAATTCAATTTTGGGGGCAACAAGATGCCGAGGAAATTAGTGATGTATGAATATTTTGTTTGATGAAGTTCCACAAATAAATTTGTAGCCCACACTGTGGATTTTATGATTTGCTTGATTAACCTGTGTCTAAATGATATAATTGTATTTTATGTCTAGTGAATGCACATTCACATATTGCATTTGTTCTACTTTGGTTGTTTTCAGTGGAAAATAAAACCGTGCACAATTTTTAAGCATCAATGATCAAGTAGTAGTTTGTAAACTAATGAACTAAGTCGTGTTAAAGTTCCTTCAGGTATCTCAGAATGGAATATCAATTTCCCATTTTAATCATTGTATCTTATCAGCTAGTTTTACGGTTGCATGTTTTTTTGAAAATAACTTGACCTGTTGTATTACTGTCAGGCATGGTCTTCCTCATAAATGTTGTGTATTTTATTGATGAAGTTGCTTTATTGAAGAAAAGATACTAATGTTGTGTGGATGTGAGGCCATCAAATTGTCAAAATATGTATTTGCACTATCATATCATCACTTTAGTCTAAGTCTATGGATAATATGAGCCTTTTGACTTGTAAGATTGCCTTCTAATTGATTGGTCTCCCCAGTTGTATATGCCTTTAGATCTGGTGTGCTTGATCATTTGAATTTATTTAGTTGGAAGCAGTATTCTATGTTGATGGTGTATCTTGCTTATCTTTTTTGGATTAAATCTTTGAGTGCAGTCTCGAGGGGAAGATGGAGGCCTGAAAGTTGATTACTTCACTTTTTCACCAAATATTGCTGGGTTTTTGAGATCTGCAGCCTTGGTGATTAGTCATGCAGGTAAATTGATATTTTAGAAGTTTTGAAGAGATTGCGACTCTATCTTAATTCTATTGTATAAAGTCATTAGATTTTGTCATTGCAATAATTATTGTAAAAGACTTTTAAGAATTGTGCAGGTTCAGGCAGTATATTTGAAACTCTCCGTTTAGATCAGCCACTTGTTGTTGTTGTGAATGAAGCATTGATGGATAATCATCAAAGTGAATTAGCTGAAGCACTTGCAGAGAGAAAGTTCTTATTTTGTGCTCGCCCTGAAACTCTAGAAGAAACTATACTACACATGGATCTAGGGTCACTCGTCCCTTATCCACTCTCAAGTCCTACGGCTGTAGTTGAATCAATCAACCAGTTTTTAGGTTCTCCTGACAACTGAGGTCCAAGGCAAGATTTTCATTTGACCACCGTAAAACATTTTACAACTATGATAAACCAGAATTGTCTGCTCTAAAGTAAGAAATGGTGAAGCTGCAGCCTCAACTTCAATTCCCATTGAATGCAGAACTTCAATAGTGTGTCTGCATGTCTATTTTCTATTTAAAAACATACTATGAGTTGCTAATCAGTTATGTTTTACGAGATGATCGGAGCTAAAACTATTATTTTGTTTCAAGGGGCTTTCTGTATGGGAGGTGAAGAAGATTGAAATTATAGTATATATGTGTTGTTTGTCATGGTTGTGAGAATTCAAGAAGGCATGTTGAGAAGATATTTTTTTTTCTGTAAGGAATTCCAGAGACAAAATATTTATTGCCAAGAGAAAGAACATGCCATTAATTAGCCATCCCAAAGTTTATTGCACCTTACATGCAGAAACTCATTTTAATATGCATATACACAATTTGTTTGTTTTTAAGTCTATTTCTGGCCAAACAAAACTATATGGGAGTAGAATGGGCTTATAGATTATCTCAATCTTGTTGAATTGGATCCTTGAAGCATTTAAAAGGATCGGATATTTTGTATAAATTTATTTTTATAGCATACAAAATACGTGACATAATTAAGTAGGGCAATAGTTCATAATGATGGCAAATACACTCTCCTCCAATAGTTGAAAAGCAAAAATGAATGAGATAGGGAAAATTTCAATGTTCATTTGGGGACGTTCTTCGGAGAAATCCCCCGGAGATACAACGGGAGCAGTCACACCTTTGATTACTTAATTTCCCCACTTTTATCAAAGTGAAGTGATGAACCAGTGGATATGACAAATGAAATATACCACAAAAAAATTAACATGTTATTGCAAACTATGTTTTGGATTGATAGATCTAGGGTTTAAAGGTAGATTGATGATCGGAAATTTGTAAGGTTGGTGCTGACCTCCCAAGCCATGGAAAAAATGTGGGTGTCTAATAAGCATACTTAGCATACTTATGTTTGAGGCATGAGGTCATCAACTCAATATTAATCTTCAAATTAGAAAACTACACTGAAATCTGCTATCAGGAAAACAAACAAAATATATTGAAGAAAAATGCCATAAGAACTTAGCTATTTTCCATTAAATTAATTAGACAAAATCAGAAAAAGGTGCCTGCCTGAGGTGAACTTGATTTGTTGTGAACCTCCCTAGCCACGGTGAGAACCCAATTACCTGATATACATGGAGTTATGTTTGAGCTTTGAGTTTCATTGACTCAATCAAAATTAAAATCAAAGGACATGCATAAAATGGCTAGATAGCTAGTTGTGCTGAGAGGTGCTCTACATCCCAGTATGGAGAAGATGTCATGTAATGTATGTACATGACAACCCCCCCAAAAAATTAAATAATGATAACTAAAAGAAATTACATGTCGGTTGCATTACACTTGGAAAAAACAAGTGTGTCTGTCTGTCCACCAGCCTGAACTTGCATCACGCAATTGTTTGCCATTAAATTATTTAGACAAAATCAGAAAAAAAGTTTCTCCTTGAGGTGAACGTGTTTTGTTGCCAACCCCCCAAGCCATGGTGAGAACCTGGTTACCTGGAGTTATGTTTGAGTTTTGAATTTCATTGACTCAAAATCAAAATTAAAATCGATGGACATGCATAAAATGGCTAGATAGGTAGTTGCACTGAGAGGTGTTCTACATCATAGTATGGGGAAGATATTGTCATGCAATGTATGTTTGTGACAACAAATAATAATAATAATAATAATAATAACTAAAAGAAATTACATGTCAGTTACATTATACTTGGATTAACACACATAGAAACAAATATATCTACTAGCCTGGATCAATTTTAACTCCGGATCTATCAAGTGTCGAGAGAGATCAAATCCCTCGAAGTGCAAACCTTTTTTAGAGTGCAAAACTCGAGAAAATATTTGCACCTTGAGGGATTTGATCCCTATCAATGTTTGATAGATCTAGAGTTAAGATGAATCTACACTAATTTGTGTTCAATGAACCATCTTTCATATGGTTTTCCTTTTTCAAATATGTCATTTAAGTAATCAAATTTAAAATTAAATTTTGGATATGCAATTTTAGTGATTACATTAGATAAAACCATAAATATTTTAGGGTGGATATTTACATTGGGCAACTTTGTAGATTTTGGGCCATTATCTTTTTAGTAATATTCTTTTTCAAGTAAAGTGGTGGAATATGATGAATTGTTACTTCAATACATTTGAAAATTGACACAATTCATTGTTTGATTTGGATTAGATGTAAACTAGATCAAAATTACCAATGATATTTTTTGAGGAAGCTTTCCATTCCCCTTCATAATAATATTGTACATTTTTAGGTACACATTTTTGGAAATCAAAGTTAAAAATAGAATTGGATGAACAAGTCATGATATATTTAAGACATAATATATCCTTCAACAAATTCTAAAGTCACTTTCATATGACTTATAACAATGATTATGATACGGAAAAACTCATAGTTTGTGGGACCTTTAAGGTGAACATTAGAGGGTGCATTCATATTAAAATCTAGCGTTATATATTACAAAATTTGAGAAGTTGGATTCTAACATCACACCAAGCATATGCATATGAATTAAAAGGGTAAAATGAAATGAATCAATTTAATGGCTTAATTAACTATTAATGTTCAAGGCAATATATTTTATTTTTAATAGTGTTTTATTGTGATAGGTAACATTAAAAATAAACAATTTATTCATAACAACTTCATAGCATTCAATTACTATTTTAATTTTTCTTTAATTATCAAATAAATACCTTTACAACATTCATGCAAAATAATGACAAAAACACCTAATTGTAATATTCAATTTCTACACTACGTTATATTTTGACTTTTGTCTCTTTTTGCTCATGTTGATGATGGTTGCATGCATGGCCCACCCTTTTTGTATTAAAGTGATCTGCATTATGTTATATTAATAGTCAAAGAAAGTTTTAATGTCATTTTTTTCTAATGTTGATGGCATAGTTCCATGTTGCTTTAACAAAAGGTTGTTATCTTCAAGATAATATCACCAATATATTGGAAGGATTACATTTGGTGAATGATTTGTGCATTGAACATGAACTTGTGGTATAATGGCTAAGTAGACAAAATCACACTTGAGGTAGTTGATACTCAAATTGGACATTGTTTGGAGCTCATCCTTGGGGCGATGATCAATATGTAAACTAGTTACTATTTGGATTTTATGGTTGACTCTATTCCATTGGTTATGTTCTATGTTGTTTTTGTAGCAGGAAATACCTTTGAATAAATTGATATCTTGTACACATTGAAACTGAATAAAAAAAATTCACACAAAAAACACATGTTGTATAATGATTGTCTTTGATTTAATGGCAATACACCATATGATAGAGTAGAGTGGACTTGGTTGTCATTGATAGTGTTAGATTATTAGCACAGATCTATATTTGAAACTTGGTATGTATTGATAGTTATAAAAAACTCAAGGTGCCAATATCAATGTTTTTGCAACCACTTGTTGTGGTTAAATGATATTTAAGTAGTTATGGGTGCCCAAACATTAAAATTGACACCTCGAGTTTTTTGATACTTAGTTCATAACAAACATGGGTGGGTTACATCTCAAGTTACTTTGTTGGGAGGGTGCCTCCTAAGTCGACCCTTCATAACTAGATTTGAGAGGTGCATGACCCACATGGTTGGCATTGCACCCATGCCCACAACCTAACGAAGGGTTTCTTCCTATTTTAGTTTAGCGCCCTGACCCATGTGCATGAAATCATACATTGATGCCCTTGGATCTATAAGAATACCTTGGTGGTTTTTACCTTTTGGACCCATGTTTTTTCAGCTAAAAATGTTTCCCAACTAGCTTGCCTAGCCTAGGCATATTTTTCCCATGCCTCCCAATGTAGTTTTGGCAAACCTTGGAGTGGATTGCATCTCCAATCAAGGGTTTTAACGGGTTCCATCTCAGGTTCCATCTCGGGTGCCTCCTGAGTTGGTTCTCTAAAATTGGATTTGAGAGGTGCATGAGTTACATGGTTGGCACTAGACCCATGCCCACAACCTAACCTAGGGTTTCTCTCTGTTTTAGTTAAGTACTTTGACCAGTGTGCATGAAATAATGCTTTGATGCCCTTGGATTTGTAGGAATACCTTGGTGTTTTTTACCGACTCGACCCATGATTTCTCAATTGAAAAAGATGCCCAATTGGTTTTCCCAATTTGGGTAGATTCTTAGGCTTCATAATGCATTTCTAGCTAGCCTTGGAGAGGATTGCATCTTCCCTAAGGGATTTTATCTACAATGAGCTTGGGAAAGTTTTTTCACCCTATCCTCAACACAAGGTTGCATTAGGGTTAACCTATGCAAGAGAGATCAAGAAGATCACAAGATGAGATGATACAATAAGAGATTTATTTGTGTATTTATACAAAACTTAGGTGAGGTGTCACTTCAAGAAGGGAGGCATTCCTTCAAGAGGAGGTTATGGACCTACAAACAAAGGAACACACCCCAAGAGAGTCATGGAGCCTACATATCAAGTTTGATTAGGTCGTCCTTACCATACCTTGTAATACAATAAAAGAATAAGCAATGTGGCATTAGCCATAATTACAAGTAATAATGATATACAAGTTGTGGATATATGTATAGATTGGACTAATAATTTCCACAACACCCCTTAAGATGAATAAGGGTCATAGAGAGATTCCATTGCAACACAACATCCCCCCTAATTAACAAGTCTCCCACACCAATACAATGCCACAAACTAGTGAAGGTGGACCTCGACAATATTTTGGTGAAGATAACTGCAAGCTAATCGGTTGAAGGAACAAATACAAGCACAATACATCCCAAATCATAGGGATGGCATGTATAGTGCATCCAAAGCTAAACATCTTTAGATTTCTAATTATCCATAGGATTATGAATAAGTTTGATGGCACTTTGATTTTCGCAATAGAGGGGTGGAGCCCTTTTGAGGAAGACCCAAAAAAACAAGAATCTTCCTCATCTAGACAAGATGATTTCTAGTGAGGAGAGCATTGACATACTTATTTTGCATAGGAGATATAGCCATACTCTATTGCTTCTTAGAACACCAAGAAGCTAGTCCAAAACCAAGAGTAAACAAGTAACTAAAGGTGGAATGATGCCCATTAAGATCACCAAACTAGTCTAAATTAGAGAATCCTTGAAGATGAATAATGGCTCCTATTGCATAGTGAATAACCATATGAATGGTGCCCTTTAAATAGTGAAAAATATGCTCGATCACCTGCGAGTGACTCTCATGAGGTGCTTGCAGATACTATGACACAAATTGACAATAAAGGCAATATTTGGTTGAGTAAGGTAGAGAAGACTACTTGCTAAAGAGTGATAAACAATAGCATCAACTAAATGAGAGGGACAATTTGCTTGAATCTTCATCTTAATGGAAAGAGGGGTGCTAATTGGCTTACAATCCTCCATCTAGAAGTGGTGTAGCAAATCCATAATATATTGAGGTTGAGAGAGAGAGATCCGAGAGGTAGATTGAATAATTTGAATGCCTAAAAAGTAGTGAAACAAACCAAGATCAATCATTTCAAATGAATCATGAAACCTTAACTTTAGTTTGTTAATCCAAGAGGGTGAATTGTTGGTTAGAATCAAATCATCAATAGAGTACAGTAATAAGGATTTGATTATGATGATGACAAATGTAGAGATTAGGCTCACTTTCACAACGAGAAAATCCACAGGTTAGAAAAATATCATAGATCTTCTCATGCCAAGTGCGAGATACACACTTTAGTCAATGTAAAGATTTCTTAAGTCAACAAATCAATGGTTTTGAACCTTCTTGAACAAGCTCGGTGGTTGCTGCATATAAATTTCTTCTTGAAAATTGCCATGAAGGAAAGCACTTTTGACAATCATTTGATGAACCTCCCATCTCTAGGAAGAAGCTATAGATAGAATCATACATATTGAGTCCATATCGGATCCGAAGACAATGTTTCATTGTAGTTAATACCCTCTTTCTTTAATAAAAAATTCACAAGTAGCTTGACCTTATGCTTGTCAATATGTCCATCAACATCATATTTGGTCTTATAGAGCCATTTATAGTCAACAATATTCTTATTCTTCTGTAAAGGAACCAATTACCATGTCTAATTTTTTATCAAAGCCTCATACTTGGCATCCTTAGTTGCTTCCCAAAGGGAGTTTATGACTTGATTATAAGTAGAGGGGTCTTTACTAGTGTCATCCTTTGTGAGAAGAGCCTATGTAGTGGGTCAATGCCAATGAGGACCAAGTTCACCTTTAGGATGGAAACTGACAGTGTCTAAAAGAGTAGATAAATCCCATTTGGCCATAGGCCTTGGCCTTTCTGGAGTAGATGGAAGAATGTCTTCAACATTATTGAGTAATGCAGCTACAAGCACATTATGAGATAAGACTTCAAGTGATTCATTAAGAGTCTCACCATCAATGTCCTTTTGACTTGTCATTCTAGAAAGAGTGCTCGAGGAAACACTCATAGGAGGAGAATCATTATTAGAGTGTGGAGAAGAGATATCCACTGAAACCACTTACAAAACATCTATAGAAAGTAGTGGGAAGGATCTTGACAAACCATGGGAAAGGACTTCACCAAATACAACTTCCATTCGATCCATCACTTGATGAGTGGAAGGATCATATAGAAAATATGCCTTTGAATTTCACTATAAACTACTAGAATACAACAGTGACTTTTGGGTTCCAATTTGTTTTTCTTTGCCTTAGGAATATGGGCCCATGCATTTGATCCAAAAATTGTAAAATGTTAAACTAAGGGTTTGGAGCCATACTATGCTTGACCTTATGCTTGACAATATGTCCATCGACATCATATTTGGTCTTATAGAGCCATTTATAGTCAACGATATTCTTATTCTTCAGTAAAGGAACCAATTTCCATGTCTAATTTTTTTATCAAAGCCTCATACTTGGCATCCTTAGTGTTAAATTAAATATTAGTTTATAATGGTCAATTANTTTGGTCTTATAGAGCCATTTATAGTCAACGATATTCTTATTCTTCAGTAAAGGAACCAATTTCCATGTCTAATTTTTTTATCAAAGCCTCATACTTGGCATCCTTAGTGTTAAATTAAATATTAGTTTATAATGGTCAATTATAAATTAGACTTAGTCATTAATAAAGTCAAAGTGACTTTAGGTTAATTTATTTGCTTTTAGGTCAGATATTTGCTTTTAGGTTATATTTTCACTTTATCTCACATTCATAAAGTGGTTTGACTCTACTTGATTGTAACCTATATAAGAAAGCTATTTGCTCTCTTATTTCATTGATTGAATAAAGACAGATAACCTTATTCAAGTTATCTTGGTTTCTGTGTGTGCTCGATTTCCGTTACATGGTATCAGAGCGAGGTTAGGGCCACAGAGTCTAGGAGCACGTGAAGACCTAGGGACTGCTGCCGACAGTGACGAATCGAGGGATCACCAGCGTAGCACACTCAAGGAGCCAAAAGGGTTTCAGATCAGTCGGAGCCGGGTTCATTTGATTTTCCGGTTTTAAAAGCTAGATTGCAGGTATTTTGCCATTATTTATCTGCTAAGTTCATTATTTTACAATCATCTATGGCTACATTGACCAACATCATGTTGGAAGGCAACCAAAAGTTCTCTGGAAAGAACTACAATACCTGGAAGCAACGCATGTTGGCCATTTTTGCGTATCGGTGCCTGTTAGATGTTGTTATGGGCACAAGTCCTCGTCCCGCGGTTGCAGGTAAAGACCAAGACAAGTTTGATGGCCAAGACAGAGAGGCCGTGATGATGATCAAATTGTCCGTGATAGATGAGATGCTACCTGAGGTTCAGAATAGGAAGACTGTTGCAGCGATCTGGAAACAGTTGAAAGAGACCCATGAGATTTCAGATAAGGGTCGAGCGTTCTTTTTAAAGAAAATGTTGTTCTCGATCAAGATGAGTGAGGGTGCCTCTCTCCAATATCACTTACTCAAGATCAAGGACATCCAGGAGCAGTTGGAGGCCATTGGTCGGAAGATGGCAGAAGAGGACATGGTGGTGATCACGTTGAACATCTTGCCAAGGTCCTACGAGCACTTCATTGAGACCCTGGACATCACAGCTACAGACGTTGACTTGAAGTTTGGATAGCTATCCAATAAGCTCTTGCAGCAGGACAGGTGGAAGAAGTAGTTTGAGAGCAGCAGTGAGATAGAGGGTTCAGAGCAGGCCTTTGCAGCCAAAGCTAAAGGCAAAGGCAAATGGACAAGGAAACCTGGTCCAGGCAATGATGAGGATGCCACCAAAAGCCTGAAGACCATCACTTGCCATTACTGTGGCAAGACTGGCCATATGAAGAAGCACTGCAGAAAACGGTTGGCAGATCAGAAGCACAACCACAAAGGGTCTCAGCAGAAGGCCCATGTCGCAGAGCACATGGAGAAGAAGGAGGCAACCTTCTATGCCTTTATGGCCTGTACACAAGCAAATCAGTCCAAGTCATTTGTTTGGTTTGTTGATTCAGGTGCATCCAGACATTTCACCAATCGGAAAGATTGGTTCACAGAGTTTACACCTAGTCCATCCAAAGACTTGATGATCTTCGATGGAGGCAAGGAGTATAATATAGTCGGCAAGGGGAATGTTCAGATTTCCTTCGGAGGAAAGATGCTTATGTTTCTCAACATCCACTATGTGCCAGGTATGGAGCTTAATCTGCTCTCAGTTAGTCAGATTATGAGGCACTCTCCTCACTTGGATGTCAACTTTAGCAATCACAAGTGCTATATCGTTGACAAGAATACCAAGAAGATCGTTGTTGTTGGTGTGGAGGACCATGGCCTGTTCATATTGGTGGATATTGGGCAGGGCAGAGAGCATGCACTGGCAGCGAAGAGTGCATTAAACTTCTGCACACTATGGCATCAAAGGTATGGGCACCTCAATTTTAACTACCTCTCTCAGTTGGCACGAGAGAAACTGGTAGATGGACTTCCAGACATTCAACAGAAGATTCAGGGAGTTTGTGGAGCTTGCCAGGTAGGGAAGCAACATCGAGCGCCATTTGATGAAGGACAAGCTTGGAGAGTGCAGAGGGTCCTTCAGTTGGTTCATGCAGACGTATGTGGACCAATGAACATGGCATCAATCACCGGTGCCAGGTATTTCCTTCTGTTTGTTGATGATTTCAGTAAGAAAATGTGGGTGTATTTTTTGAAGTTGAAGTCTGACGTGTTTAAAGAATTTCAAAACTTTAAAGCATTAGTCGAGAATGAGTCAGGTTGTCATATTACCTCT
>ML824389.1:27702-37892 GCA_009831015.1 Picea engelmannii | reverse complement strand
TTTGGTCTTATAGAGCCATTTATAGTCAACGATATTCTTATTCTTCAGTAAAGGAACCAATTTCCATGTCTAATTTTTTTATCAAAGCCTCATACTTGGCATCCTTAGTGTTAAATTAAATATTAGTTTATAATGGTCAATTAGAAATTAGACTTAGGCATTAATAAAGTCAAAGTGACTTTAGGTTAATTTATTTGCTTTTAGGTCAGATATTTTCTTTTAGGTTATATTTTCACTTTATCTCACATTCATAAAGCGGTTTGACTCTACTTGATTGTAACCTATATAAGAAAGCTATTTGCTCTCTTATTTCATTGCTTGAATAAAGACAGATAACCTTATTCAAATTATCTTGGTTTCTGTGTGTGCTCGATTTCTGTTACATGGTATCATAGCGAGGTTAGGGCCACGGAGTCTGGGAGCGCGTGAAGACCTAGGGACTATTGCTGGCAGTGACAGATCAAGGGATCGCCAATGTAGCACACTCAAGGAGCCGAAAGGGTTTCGGATCAATCGGAGTCGGGTTCATTTGATTTTTCGGTTTTAAAATCCAGATTGCAGGTATTTTGCCATTATTTATCTGCTAAGTTCAGTATTTTACAATCATCTATGGCTACATTGACCAACATCATGTTGGAAGGCAACCAAAAGTTCTCTGGGAAGAACTACAATACCTGGAAGCAACACATGTTGGCCATTTTTGCGTATCAGTGCATATCAGATGTTGTTTTGGGCACAAGTCCTCGTCCCATGGTTGCAGGTAAAGACTAGGACAAGTTTGATGGCCAAGACAAAGAGGCCGTGATACTGATCAAATTGTCTGTGACAGATGAGATGCTACCTGAGGTTCAGAATGGGAAGATTGTTGCAGCGATCTGGAAATAGTTGAAAGAGACCCATGAGATTTCAGATAAGGGTCGAGTGTTCTTTTTAAAGAATATGTTGTTCTCGATCAAGATGAGTGAGGGTGCCTCTCTCCAAGAGCACTTACTCAAGATCAAGGACATCGGGGAGAAGTTGGAGGCCATTGGTCAGAAGATGGCAGAAGAGAACATGGTGATGATCACGCTGAACAACTTGCTAGGGTCCTACGAGCACTTCATTGAGACCCTGAACATCACAACTACAGACGTTGACCTGAAGTTTGGAGAGCTATCCAATAAGCTCTTGTAGCAGGACAGGTGGAAGAAGCAGTTTGGGAGCAGCAGTGAGACAGAGGGTTCAAAGAAGGCCTTTGCAGCCAAAGCTAAAGGCAAAGGCAAATGGACAAGGAAACCTGGTCCAGGCAATGATGAGGATGCCACCAAAAGCCCGAAGACCATCACTTGTCATTACTGTGGCAAGACTGGCCATATGAAGAAGCACTGCAGAAAGCGGTTGGCAGATCAGAAGCACAACCACAAAGGGTCTCAGCAGAAGGCCCATGTCCCAGAGCACACGGAGGAGAAGGAGGCAACCTTCTATGCCTTTATGGCCTGTACACAAGCAGATCAGTCCAAGTCATCTGCTTGGTTTGTTGATTCAGGCGCATCCAGGCATTTCACCAATCAGAAAGATTGGTTCACAGAGTTTACACCTGGTCCATCCAAAGACTCGATGATCTTCGGTGGAGGCGAGGAGTATAATATAGTCGGCAAGGGGAATGTTCAGATTTCCTTTGGAGGAAAGATGCTTATGTTTCTCAATGTCCACTATGTGCCAGGTATGGAGCTTAATCTGCTCTCAGTTAGTCATATTATGAGGCACTCTCCTCACTTGGATGTCAACTTTAGCAATCACAAGTGTTATATCATTGACAAGAATACCAAGAAGATCGTTGCTCTTGGTGTGGAGGACCATGGTCTGTTCAGATTGGTGGATATTGGGTAGGGCAGAGAGCATGCATTGGCAGCGAAGAGTGCATCAGACATCTGCACACTATGGCATCAGAGGTATGGGCACCTCAATTTTAACTACCTCTCTCAGTTGGCACGAGATAAACTGGTAGATGGACTTCCAGACATTCAACAGAAGATTCAGGGAGTTTGTGGAGCTTGCCAGGCAGGGAAGCAACATCGAGCACCATTTGATGAAGGAAAAGCTTGGAGAGTGCAGAGGATCCTTCAGTTGGTTCATGCAGACATATGTGGACCAATGAACACAACATCAATCACCAGTGCCAGGTATTTCCTTCTGTTTGTTGATGATTTCAGTAGGAAAATGTGGGTGTATTTTTTGAAGTTGAAGTCTGACGTGTTCAAAGAATTTCAAAACTTTAAAGCATTAGTCAAGAATGAGTCAGGTTGTCATATTACCTCTCTTAGATCTGATAATGGTGGAGAATTCTGCTCCAAAGAATTCAATAATTTTTGTGCTAAACATGGGATCAAGAGACAATACACCACACCATATAATCCACAACAGAATGGGGTGGCTGAAAGGCGAAACCGCACTATCACAGAGATGTCCAGATGTATGTTGCAGAACAGGTGTGTTCCTAATAGGTTTTGGGCAGAGGCAATGTACTTGCTGAATAGATCTCCCACGATGGCGGTAAAGCAGAAGACTCCAGAGGAAGCATGGTCTGGAAGAAAGCCCAAAGTAAGTCACTTGAAGGTCTTTGGTTCTACTGCTTACACTTGGATTCCAGTTGCGAAACGAACCAAGTTAGATCCGAAGAGTAAGAAGATGATGCTTATAGGGTACAACAACACCCATAAAGCTTACAGATTAGTTGATGTTGACACTGATAAGGTGAGCTTTAGCAGAGATGTTGTTGTTGATGAGGAGGTTGGACCCTTCCATACTCCTCCCACATTCAGAGTTACTGAGCAGCCAGAAGTCATTGAAGATTCAGGTGTCAAGCTTCTGATAGCTTCACCTGAAGGGGGGAAAGATTCTAAGCATGATGATGAGGAGTTAGAACAGGATGAGTCTCCTAGGTCAGTCAGATCAGTACATTCTGAAGCAGGAAGCCCAAGTCATGGTGGCAATACCAACTTGGCAGCCAGGGATTCCAAAAGACCCAAGTGGTGGCACAACACCATTGGAGATGTTCGGATAGGAGAGATGACCGAGGGAAGATCATCACGAGGTAAGAGTAAACAACAAACTGGCACAGTCAACTTTTCTCTTATGGACAATATTTAGGAGATCTATGAGCCTCGGGTATTCAAGGAAGCAAAAGGAAGACCTGAATGGGAAAAGGCCATGGAGGCCAAACATGAAAGTTTGTTGAAAAATCAGACTTGGGATCTCACAACTCTTCCATCAGGGAAGAAACCCATTGGCTGAAAATGGGTGTACAAGGTCAAATACAAGGCAGATGGTACACTTGACAAGTACAAAGCACGATTAGTTGCAAAAGGATTCTCTTAGGGAGAAGGCATTGACTATGAGGAGACTTTTGCTCCTACAATGAAGATGAGCACTATTCATCTTGTTCTAGCCATGGCAGCACAACAAGGCTGGAAGGTCCACCAGATGGATGTGAAAAGTGCCTTCATCAATGGAGATTTGAAGGAAGTGGTATACATGTGCCAACCAAAGGGGTTTCAGGTTGCAGGGAAGGAGCATCTAGTTTGCAGACTAAAGAAGGCTCTATATGGTCTGAAACAGGCACTGAGGGCATGGTACATCAAGATTGACAGGTATTTGGTTCAGCAAGGGTTCCAGCGGAGTCCTTCAAATTCCAACTTATATGTCAAAAGATTTGGTAATGAGATCATTCTTCTGGTTGTTTATGTGGATGATATCATTATTACAGGTAGTGAGGAAGATGCAATTACATGGATCAAATCCAACATGAGCAAAGCATTTGACATGACAAATCTAGGCCTCCTACACTATTGTCTGGGTGTAGAATTTTGGCAAACAGGGAGCGACATTTTTGTCTCACAAGCAAAGTATGCCAGGAGTTTGCTGGATAAGTTCAGGATGGAGGATTGCAAAATCTCCTCTACACCTATGGAGAAAGGGCTGAAACTTTTAGCCAAGACTGACTCAAAGGCAGTCAGTGAGTCACTATACAGACAACTAGTGGGCAACTTGATATATCTTATAGCCACTAGACCTGATCTGAGTTTCGCTGTAAGCTTCATTTCCAGATTTATGATAGCGCCGAAAGTAGAGCACTGGACAACAACAGAGCGAATGCTGAGATATGTGAAAGGGACACTTGACTTTGGTATTTTGTACAGCAGGAGCAAAGACCCGAGGTTGTGTGGGTATACAGATTCAGATTGGGCAGGTTTTGTTGATGACAGAAAATCCACTTCTGGATATGTCTTCAGCCTTAGCACGAGTGCAGTCACATGGACCAGCTAGAAACAACATGCAGTCGCCCTGTCATCGACAGAAGCAGAGTATTGAGGAGCATTGAAAGGTGCATGTGAGGCAATTTGGCTTAGGAGGATGTTATCAGATATGCAGATGCAACAGAGAGAGCCCACACCCTTATTCCGTGACAATCAAGGGGTAATGAAACTTGCCAAGAATCCAGTCTTCCACGAGCGTACCAAACATGTTGATACACATTGTGACTTCATCAGACAGCTTGTAGAAGATGGAACTATTGAGCTGCAGTATTGTCCTACAGAGGATCAAATTGCAGACATTTTCACCAAGTCTTTGGGTCCCGAAAAGCATGTAAAATTTCGAAAGAAACTTGGTGTAGTGAGTAGATTGACGATTAAGGGAGGGTGTTAAATTAAATATTAGTTTATAATGGTCAATTAGAAATTAGACTTAGGCATTAATAAAGTCAAAGTGACTTTAGGTTAATTTATTTGATTTTAGGTTAGATATTTGCTTTTAGGTTATATTTTCACTTTATCTCACATTCATAAAATGGTTTGACTCTACTTGATTGTAACATATATAAGAAAGCTATTTGCTCTCTTATTTCATTGATTGAATAAAGACAAACAACCTTATTCAAGTTATCTTGGTTTCTGTGTGCACTCAATTTCCATTACACTTAGTTGCTTCCCAAAGGGAGTTTATGACTTGATTATAAGTAGAGGGGCATTTACTAGTGTCAACCTTTGTGAGAAGAGCCTATGTAGTGGGTCAATGCCAATGAGGACCAAGTTCACCTTTAGGATGGAAACTGATAGTGTCTAAAAGAGTAGATAAATCCCATTTGGCCATAGGCCTTGGCCTTTCTAGAGTAGTTGGAAGAATATATTCAACATTATTGAGTAATGCAGCTACAAGAACATTATGAGATAAGACTTCAAGTGAGTCATTAAGAGTCTCACCATCAATGTCCTTCTGACTTGTCATTCTAGAAAGAGTGCTCGAGGAAACACTCGTAGGAGGAGAATCATTATTAGTGTGTGGAGAAGAGATATCCATTGAAACCACTTGCAAAACATCTGTAGAAAGTAGTGGGAAGGATCTTGACGAACCATGGGAAAGGACTTCACCAAATACAACTTCCACTTGATCCATCATTTGATGAGTGGAAGGATCATATAGAGAATATGCCTTTGAATTTCACTATAAACTACTAGAATACAACAATGACTTTTGGGTTCCAATTTGTTTTGCTTTGCCTTAAGAATATGGGCCCATGCATTTGATCCAAAAATTGTAAAATGTTAAACTAAGGGTTTTGAGCCATACTATTTCTCACATGGAGTCGTACTTTGAACAACACAAGTGCAAATATTCTAGTTGATGATGTGATCTACATAAATAATTGTTTCTCCCTAGATTTTTGGCACCATTTCTTTGCCTTGAAGCAAACATTGAGCCATTATATTCGAGAATGGGTTTATTCTTTTGGACATCTACTACATTTTCATGTGAAAGAGTCTCATGCTAAGAGATCTTGTGTTGTTTGAGAAATGCTTGAAAAATACTGCAGGTATAAACTTCTCCATGATCAATACTAAGACACTTGATCTTTGTCTCAACATGATTGTCCACTAATGGTTTGAAATCCTTGAAATTTCCAAAAACATCATCCTTGATTTGAACAATATATATCCAAGTAAGATGACAAAAATCATTAGTGAAAATAAGTATTTATCTCCCCAAGACATTGAGTGGTCATAGGCCCACAAATTTCACTATGAACTATTGCAAGAGATTGAGACTCATGTCTCTATTTAAGAAACACTAATGTACATCCTTCACAGACACCGCTAGGTGGCTCACTCTATGGAAAGTTTTCAATCATTTACAAATGACTCATATGTAGCAAGGATCCAAAGTTTGTATCACCCAAACATTAATGCCACAACCTGCTAATGTCATCAACATGCATTAGAGAAGAAAATCCTTTCCATGGTAAATGAGAACTAGATTTTCATGTTGAAAGAGAACTAGGCTTCCCCAAGTTGTACACATGGTCAGAGTCATCATAATATCCACAGGGAACAAAAAAACATTATCAATGTCTTTTATTACCCATCGATTTGGCCATAATTCCAATTTTTATTGGTGTGAGTGGTGTGGTAATTAGAGAGAATATTAGGCCCTACCCTTCGAACATGACGGACTTCCCCAAATTTGACAGTATCAGTAAAAGATTCTTGAAGGGAAACCTGTGTAACATGGCATTAAAGACGGTTGTAGGGTTCCGGATTTTGGTAAAATGATTTCTCTGATTTGTGTGAATCAAGGACAACAAAACGCTCTAGTAAGCAAACTTCCAGTATCGTGTAGTTGGACCGCTTATACTGGTTTTAGTTCAACGAGAAATGTAAGCTCTCATAGCAAGGCGCGCCAGTGAGCAAACTTTCGGTATCTGTAGTTGGACCACTTTATTGGGTTTAGCTTAACTAGAAATGTAAGCTCTCATGAAGAAATGATACAACAGTAGATTTAGTTGTGCAAAGATATATGTAGTGTTTTGTTGTTAATGTATAATGCTTTAATGAAGTGAATTTTTTGGTTCTTGATTTCCCTTACTGCAACTTGTTTACGAAAGGGAGAACTCAGTGATTCTGCCTTTGAGTCTTGACAGGGTTTTCTCTGGAGCAAGAATATGCATGCCTAGTTTAGAATGAACTAACAAGTTCATGTACACCCAGCTCGATTGTGACAAATCAATTTGGATTTAGAGAAGTTCTTTGTCTGGAAGAGCGTGTTTGCTCTTGTGAAGAGAGCATTGTGTAGATGTTGGATGGTCAAATACCAGAACTTTGTACCATGCAAGTGGAGAGTCTTTGTGTGAAGGGATAAAATCCTTTTGGAGGTCGTTGTTAGAAACTGAAGAATTTATGGGGGGGAGAAAATGATAATGTGATCCTTGAAGACAAAGAGTTTGGTTACCCTCATCGGAGGATGATGAATGTAGAACGAGAGGTTCTGTCCATTTGAAGGGATAAGCAATGAGATATGCCACTTATCCAACAGATGGACAATACTTGAGATCTTTGGTAACAAAATTCCATGGGTATGATCTACCTCCCCTGCTAGATGTTGGTTTCATCTGCAAGCGGTATGGCAAAAATCTCTGGCACCATTACAACCAACATTGTTGTTTCTACAGTACCCTTAACTGGCTCCAATGCTAATCTGATAAGCTTGGGCATGGCATGTGTTGTTAATACTACTACTCATACATACACCTCTTGGAGAAACACAATCACTTAGAACAGAGATGAAGATGGAGATTAAGCCATTCGATGGATCATTTAATGCGGACAATATGGATGATTGGTTGAGACAACTTCTAAGTGTATATATCAAGTCAATAATTTTTAGATCTACAGAAGGTAAAGGGTGCTCAACTTAAGATGGCCAGAGATGCATTGTTATGGGGAGAGAGTCTTTTTCCAAAGACATCATCAACAAGGGAATATGGCTGTAACAACGTGGCAAAAGGTCCAAACTATAATGCAAAAAAAATCTACCCAGTGGGTTATGAGTGAGATATGAACATCAAATAGTAGTTCCTTGAAAAATCTACCCAGTGGGTTATGAGTGAGATATGAACATCAAATAGTAGTTCCTTATTCAGAAACACGGATAGAAGGCAGAAGAGTATACAACAAAGTTCCGTTTCTGGTTCATCAAGTTGTAGATTTTTGAAGGCGAGGAAATGACAATACTAGAGGATTGCATAGCTACATTAAAAAAGGTTTAGCTTTATTTGATATCAATGTAGTGGATGATGCTTACCTAAAGAAGGAAGGGAGGATTGCATAGCTACATTAAAAAAGGTTTAGCTTTATTTGACATCAGTGTAGTGGATGATGCTTAGCTAAAGAAGAAAGGCTGATTGATGCCTCAAAGGAAGGTATATCTAGCAACTTCTTTGGATGTAAAGGTGAACCAAGTATAAATCCTTTAAGAAGACTTCAAATGCTGCAAAGAAGGGAAAATGAATGAAAGAGGGGGGGGGATTTAGAGGGAGTTTACAGGCACTTCAAAAAGGTCGGACATGGTGAAGACCAATGTTGGAAAACTCATCCCAATAAATCCCACAAGGGATTGAGGAAGTTCCTACTCCTTAAGTCTAAACGGGAAGAAAAAGTGGATGGAAATAAATAAGTGGGTGAGACTAATGGTGAACCTGCAACCCAAACATGAGGAAGAAGTGAGAGAACAATTGTTCCATGCCAAGATGTAAGTCAGGAATATGCTAGTTAAGGCTGCTTTGATACTATAAGGTAGAAGAATACCATTTCAAAGGCATTGGTGAAGAAGTTGGTTTTTCCCACTAAGGATCAACCTAAATTGTATCATCTAGGATGGCTACATAAGGATGCAATTTTAGTCATGTGTAAGCAATGCATGTTCAAATTTGCTAAATCAGATGTATTCATTGATGAGATTGAGTGCAATGTGGTACTAATGGACTCATGAGCAGTGACAAGTACCTACTTGTGGGATAGGGATGCAGTCTTAAGTAGGAGGGTGAGTGAGTACAAATTGGAAAAGGATGAGCAACTATATGTCATACATTCCTATAAAGGGAAAGAAATATTTTCTCTAATATCAACAACATAGGGTAAAATACTTATCAATGTAAGTGGTAAGTTTGTATTGTTGTTGATTAGACCCAATGGGGATAGGTAATAGGAAATTGGTTAGAATTCCAAGCGAAAGGAAATGATAAAAAATGTAATACCCCCTATGAGCATGAACATAAAAATTAAGTATGTGGTAAATGGGTAAGTGGTTTACATTTCATTCCCTTGGAATTTATAGAAAATAATGATAATATAAAAAAGTGCACTTGGGGCTATATCTCCCTAGAAGCACCATGGGGGCAATGAAATAACAAGAGAGGAAATAGGGGGTGGTCAATAAAATAATATTTTATTGAGGTTACGAAGTGTCTAGATCCCAAGTCTTCATACACCTTTATATTAATTTCCTTTATGTTTATTTCCCAAGCTTTATGAAGGGGCATCTGATCTCCATGCAAGTCATATATTCATGCAAGCCTTGGGAAGGGATATTCCACCTTTGGGAAAAATAATTCATTCATTCTTTGCTTGGGGAAAACCATAGAGGAAGTTTCTATTCAAGTATGTTGGGAGACCATCCACATATGTTGAGAGTGGTGTTGGTAGCATGGGATGCTGGTATGTTAAATCATGGAGGAGAATGCTACCATGATGGTACATTGTGAGACCATTAACGTATGTTGAGATGACATTGATATGCTATCTATTAGTGTTGAGATTTTATTGTCCATGGAGTGATGTTTTTTCCATAAGTCTAGTTATTATGCATGTTGAGAAAAACCATGGCAGTGAGTGTTTGTAATTGCTACAACTGAGATTTCTTGGCTTCCAACATTGGAAATTTTTCTAGCTAGCTTGCATTGTAGCATTGGATGGAAGTGAGATAACCTAAGAGATTGTTTAGCAATGAAGGGGGTCCCATTCCTTGTGTTGTGCAATGTTAAAGGGGAAAGAGAGGAAAGAAAGTGGGATTTTCGTAGAATTAATGGGTTGAATGGTGACTTCCCTAGTTGTAAACGTTATTATAAACCTAGGATAAGAGGAAAAATCCATGGATTTAATAATTGATTGGGCTTACTGAAGAAACCATAGCCTTATCTAGTAAATTCCCCCTTGTTGTTTCATTTCCTGGCACATGGGTGGCACCTACTCGAGCTAATGACTATGGATGGGTGGAAAAATGCTCCCATGGAGCTATTTCCCCAACTTCAGTCAATGACAGTTAAACTATTGATTTGTATTATTTATATTTTAGATACTAATGATTGTGGTGAGTATAGT
>ML824389.1:0-16517 GCA_009831015.1 Picea engelmannii | reverse complement strand
TATATATATATATATATATATATATTGCAGGACTGCTGAGAGGGGATATGCTGAAAAGAGACCATGATGGCTGAAGAAAGGTGGTGGAAGGAACCTGGAAAGGTGGCGTTAACTTCCACCGAAACCAAGACCGTATTTGGACTTCACTGGCCCGGAGAACCAAGAGCGGCTCGCTGGCCCCGAATTAAATGATTCGCCAGGATTGGTAGGTGAATGGCTCCTCATGAGTAATGAGGGATGGGGTGGGGGTGAACCGCCCATCCGAGAGCTGTCAGGCCTGACCAGTGCGAGGGAAATCGCTCTACACGCAACCTTGCAAAAGGAAAAAAGGCGTGAGGGAGAAGCGAGAAGGAGGCAGACACGAAGGGAGGAAGAGAACTCTGGAAAATACAGAGTGAGTGATAGCAGAGAAGAGGGAGAGTAACCCTCATTCTGGGTCACTGGAAAACAGAGACGCAGTCTCGCAGCATCGTGGTCTCAGCTCGGGGGTGGCTAGTGGTAAATCCTATCGGAATCGCTGAGCCTACGGTTGGGTGGAAACGAGCACCCCTCTCAGCAGTTGCACTCACTTCTGGTGTTATTTCTAATAAGTGTTTTACATCTTGCATCATGAAATTTATATGCTGACATATATGCTCTTAGTCTGTGCAGTTTTATGAATGGTTTGAGTATAAGACTGCTTGTGTAGTATTTTTATTCAGAAATGGTGGTTGCATGCTTATAATGGAAGGGCCACGTATGGATTATGTTTATAAACAGATTTATATGTATATATGCACATTGAATCAATTCAGAATTCAAGCCGTTTCTCGGGAAATCTATACCCTTATTCGTCTCAGGTGATACCCTGGATAAACCTCCCCATAGAGACACCCTTTTGAAAAGCTTAGAAGAGGTAGCACTTTGTGTGCAAAGACTCTGCAGAGGCGCAGAGGTCGCAGGATCCCTTGAGGATTCGAAGAATAAGTATCGATCGATGAATGAGATCCTGTCGGAAGATCTGCGGTCATTCACGACCGTTAGATTGGAGGAATACACGAGGGCGTTAAATGCCTTAACCCCTTTTTCCTTTATCTTCGTGAGTAGCGAAGGAATCGGGACCATAGATCCCCAAGGTCTGTGGGAGTATCTGGACCGTTGGTTTTTCCATGTCCAGGGAGATATGGGAGAGGGCGCAGCGTGGGACAGATCTGAGCCGTCAGATCTTAGTTAGAAAACCCGATAGCCGTTGGATCTGTCGAGAGTGGCACGAGGTCTAAAACCTCACGCGAAGAGCAGCAGAGTGAAAGTCCCAAAGGGGTTGTATCGGGATATCGATGATTCAGAAGTTCAGGAGTCTAGAGGACGAAGGTCTGGACACTCAACATCAGAAGTTCCAAATTTGCGAAAGAATCTGAGCCATTCGTCTGAGAGCGGACACGTGTCGTGGGATCCTCTCTATCGGGGATTCAGACACCGAAAGCCAGAGAAGGAAGTCTTTCGACTTCACGAGTAGCGAAGTCCCGAGGAAATATGAGCCGTTCGTATGAGAGAGGACACATGTCGCGGGATCCTCTCTATCGAAGATTCGGACACCGGAAGCCATAGAAGGAAGTCTTTTGACTTCACGAGTAGCGAAGTCACGAGATGATCAGGACTGTCCATATGAGGAGGACAGGTGGTAGAGATCGAGGGATCTCGCGAACTTGAAAGTTCGCAAGGTGAGAGCCCAAGAGTTGGGTGCTCCAAGTCGCGAAGTCGCGAAATTGCAAGGAGCGGCGACATCCGTAGGATCCAGGACGCGGATGATCGTTGGATCAGAGCCTCACTGCGCATATCGCGCATTCGGAGGATCAGAGGTTGAGTGGACCTCGTCTCAACTGCAGAAGTCGCGAAGTGTCGAGAGCCGAGGCACGGGTGTGGACACGTGGTAGAACCCCAAGGTGGGGCCCGCGTGGTTGACAGGTGGATACGCATCGCCTAGAGAAGGGAGTCAATGCTTCATTGATTTCTCGCATCTCGGGGATTCGCGGGATAAGAGCGTGAAGGCTCGACACTTCAACCTGCGAGGTTGCGAATAGCGAAAAGAATCAAGGAAGGAGTCAACTCGGCGTTGACTTGTCGCATCTCGGGAGATCGCAACAGGAGGGCATGAGAGTTCAACCCACGAAGTCATGAAGGTGCGAGTTGTGAGAGGCGCCAGTATTTAAGCCCTAGCCTACGGTTATGTGTGGCGGGCGTTGACAAAGAAAGGAGTCAACACTCTGTTGACTTCTCGCGTCTCGGAGATTCACGAGATGAGAGTATGGGAGCTCGACGTTGAAACTCGCGAAGTGGCGAGTAGCGAGAGGTGCTAGCGCTTAGCCTAGCCGACGGTCACGCTCCGAAGGTGCTGACAGAAGGAAGCTATACCCATTTCGTGATCTCGGGTATCGTGAGATTGGGGAGGAAGAGTCAGGAGTTGCAACTCGCGAACTCGCGAGATTGCGAATTGCGACAAGTACCTTTTGGGGTTAGGCCTTAGTCATAGCGCTGTGGTCGCTCGGAGAGGGTGAAGCTCGCGCCTAGTGCTGCTCGCACAGGGGAGCTTCCGAAAGGACCCGTGTATCAATTGGAAGGATATTCCAGCTGGGAATCAAAAGAAGCCGCTTCGGCTCATAAAAGAAACTGAACGATCCTCAAGACCGGGAGGTCGCACAGAGACTCTGTCGAAGCAGAGGTGGCGTCTACAGCCTGTGCTAAGCCCCGTAGGGTTTCGGGGATTCTGTTCCTCGAGAAAAGGTGAAAAAATAAATAAATCTATTACGCTGTAGGGGTGTGTGACAGGGGCACTAGGGGTGTCCCTGTGGCTTGTATGGCATGGAGTTGGGCAATGACACCAGAATGACCTTTTTTGAGCAGATTTTCCATGCGATGGGAACTGATGACCTCAGGTGAACCAGCAGTGATGCCTTGGAATTTATATTGGTGGCCTTCTTGGATGAATTGCATGGTTAAGTTCTGAAAATCCATGAGAATGGGACCCAAAGTTCTTAGCCAGTCTGCACCCAACACAATGTCGCAACCGCCCATGTCAATAGTAAACATATGGGATTTTAGGTGGTAGTCACCGATTTGGAGACGCACATTTTCACAGCGCCCGCCACATTTCATAGAACCACCATTGGCAATCATGATTTGGAAATTGTTGACAACATGGATGTAGCAATGGTTTTCTTGGGCAATGCGGCGATGAATAAAATTGTGGGTGCTGCCACTATCAACCAGAATGATGACCTTTCGATTCTTGATGTAACCGATTAACTTGAGGGTTTGGGGGGCAGAGAAGCCGGTGAGAGCATTGAGGGAAATGATCAGTTCCACTTCAGGAGGGTTTATGTCAGTGATTTCTGGTGACTCGGGCACAAGGGGAGTTGCAATATCCTCAGAGATGGCCATAAAAAGCTTGTATTCCTTACATTTATGGCCCAGGAAATATTTTTCATCACAATTATAACAAAGGCCTTTGAGTTGGCGTTCAACCATTTCAGCCCTGGTCAATTTTTGGATCTTTAATGGGGCAGAGGGAGTAGTGGGGTTTATTGGTTTAGGGCGAGGGATAAAGGAAGGCTTACGATTTTGAGAGGAAACAATTTGTTTTGCTTCTTTATCTTTTTTAGTAGCCTCCACCCAAATCACAGGTCGAGCCATGAGGACATGGGCCCGAATCTCCTCCTTGAGGCCACTGATAAAACACTCTCGAAAGAAAGCATTAGTCATGTCCTCTGTTCAAAAAGCCAGTTGCTCAAATGAAGCTATGAAGTCTTCTACTGTTCCTGATTGTTTCAATTTTGTCAAACGGCCCAAATGGTTGGTGTCAGTGTCAAAGCATTCATAAATCTCAGTCACAAATTGGGTCCAAGAAATATACCCTTGACGGGAATTTTTTCTCCATTGCCACCATTGCCATCCTTCTTGATCTAGATGGAGAACACCATACCGGAGTTTGGCCAAGTCATATGTAATGTTGTAGAGAGAGAAATAATGTTCCATTTAGGTGACCCAACCAGTGGGGTCAGAGCCATCAAATTTGGTTGCATCCACCCGCAGAAGGCGTATGTCCCGTTGAAAGTGATGGGGCTGAAAGGTATGGGAATGGGAAGAAGTTTCACCTTCAGTCTTTGTATGTGCATCATGAAAAGGGTCATTGGTAGGGATATTGAGTTTGGTGCAGAGTGATACAAAGACAGATTCAAGGGCCATTGCGGACTGCATGGATGCATTTATGGTGGTATTGATGGATGTATCACGGGAGACAATAGTAGCACTGAGTTGTTGCACTTCTTTTTGGGTCTCGAGGAAACTAGATTGCAAGGTGTTGAAGCGAGACTCCAGTTCTTGGCTACGGGTATGGGCCATGAGGATGGGTGAACTGAAAAGGGAGCAGGCGGGGTCAGAAATTTTTGTAGAAAAATGATATGGATGAATGTGATAAGGGAGAAGAGATGAATCTAATGGAATAGGTCTCAATTAATGGTGAAAAAATTTCCAGATTTTTTTTTTTTTAACAGCTGTGGGTTTATACTTCGGTCTGAAGAATGCTGCAGTGCTGAAATCCCCAAATTCTTAACCAGAAAGAAATGTGTATTTACTTGGCAACCCGAACACAGTTGCGCAACAATAGATCTGGCCGGTTTAATTTGTTTATGTTTATGTTCCCCAAGGGTTAGGTATTCAAGGGTTCTACAGACAAGGGTTTGCCCTGTGCTATAACTCTCTGATATACGTGCAGGGTCCAACAGTAGTACTCGACCCAATATCTTAGGGCACTAACTAAGGAGGATAGACCGTACCCTTAGCCATACTACTCGACTACCCAAGTACTAGAGAGTATATTCTCGAGTGTTGTTCTCGGTGACACTATAACAGTCCGACGACCGATAGGTTTATCTAAAGAGGGCTTCAAGAAATCTAGGCCGATCCGTACACAGGTGCTATCTGATGCGCTACCACTCGAAGGGGTACCAACAGGGGTTACAAGGGTGGCCAACAGATGTGTGCTTAAGAACCACTTGTATTTCCTGCGTGTATGAATCCCTCAACCACGGGTTTATGCCCGTAACGACAGATCTCTGTGTCTCAAAGACGCCGGAATACGTCTCTACCTTGAAAAAAAAATACCCACAATTTCTGCCAAGGAAAGTGCTCTGATACCACTTGCAAGATACCAGATATAATAAAAACGCAGAACAGAAATAAAATGCTAGAAATGGCAGAATAACAGTAATATAACCAACATAATCTCCACAATAACACATAAATAATATGAGAACAACAGCTGAAATAACACTTTGATTCAGAAAGCAATGTTCACAGGCCTCTTCGAGGGGGCAACCTCCAGTCGAGCAATGCTCTGTTACAATAATATCCAAGCTAGGGTTTTCATACCCCCGACCCTTATTTATACTAAATATGTCTATTAAGAGAAGTATCTAGAGGAAGATCCTTCTAGAAGCGGAAGCTTCTATTAGGTCTTCTTACATCCGCCTTATTCTATTTTATTGAAAGGCCTTATTAATATTGACCTTTATTACATCCGAATACATTGATCTACCTATGTGCGGGTTAGGACCTTAACATATAGGATGGCTACATAAGGATGAAATTTTAGTCATGTGCAAGCAATGCATGTTCAAAGTTGCTACATCATATGTATTCATTGATGAGATTGAGTGCGATGTGGTACTAATGCACTCATGAGCAATTATTGTCAGAAGTACCTACTTGTGGGATATGAATTGTAACACACCTGAACCCTGAGTGGATTTCCTACGGATGGGGACTCAAAACTTCGTTCTCCTTAAGTGATCAAATCCTTCATTTTCGGTCTCTACCACACTCTGCTCATCCAGAGTCTTCCAACCATGGTCTCCTTGCTAAAAAACGAGCCCAAAAACTGATATATCTCTCCGAAGTTCTTTGGGTGTTCATTGGTTGAGGGCCACATGGATCCACCTCACACGTACTATTTCCAAGTTCCTTCCTCCACGGTGGAAGACCATCCAGCGTCCGATCCCATGACTTGACTTACTATCTTTCTCCTATATCAGTTGTGGAGGAATTCGACATTTCGACACTCCGACGCTTCATGCCTCTTTACTATCTACGCTTGAGACCACCCGGAGTTCTGAACTTCCGAAGTCCCGTAAGCTCACCATGTGGCTCCGACCTTCGGACCATTTGGTCTTTCTACCATACTACATCCTAGATCCTCCGGAGTCCCGGTCACTTCCCCAACCACGTTGGCTAGGTGTACACGTACCAGGAACTGACACGTAGGACTGGTCAGGGTGACACGTGTTACGTTCCAATGGGCCTATAGGGTATGTGATACACATGATTATGGGTGACACGTAGCACGTCAAGCTGGGGTACATGTTACCCTAGGGGGGAATCACTGCACCACATCACCCCCGGACTGACAGGCTTCTAACATTCCTCAGATCTCATGGTCGAGATCTGGCCACGTATATTTATAGATCTACGGCTCTGGTTACCTTGGGGATTCGATGTTCGAGAGTATTGTGATGCAAACTCCTCTCATCTTCTGAAGTGCCCAATCTCTTAACTAAAGAGGCTAGCGACACACATCCCCGATATATCGACGGTTGGGAAAGGACCCGAAGGATCCCTCAATCTACAGTTCTGGGTCTTTTGCGGCTCCGACCTTCGGGGTTTTGGATCTTTGTTTAGTTGGTCTGATATGTTCACCTAACCACCTGGGGAACCGCCTAACATCGGTCAACCTTACGAGTAACCGTAACTCTCAATATTCTTCGGTTGGTTTATGACTATGAGGGTTGACAATCCTCCAAAGTCTTGGACTTGCGGAGCTTCGAAGTCAGAAGGGACTTAGCTCCCTTAGGCTTAGCCTAAGGTTCCTAGGTATTGGTCATATGGGTCCTCTCGAACGGATAGTGTCCACTCATCTTCCAAACAAAGAGACCTACCCTATCAAGGCTTGAACTTTGCTATCCTTCCTGAGCTTTATCATGAAATGGTTAAGGACGTGGGCCTAGAATCCCCGTCGCACAAAAAGAAATCTAAAAGAGGTATCCTCTTTGTTGAAATATTGTGTAACTGCAAAGAATATTCTTATCCCCTTTTGTGGATAAAGAAAAAGATAATATATATATATTATATTGACAAGTCGGCCCTATTGTGCCTAGACAAGACAAATGTAAATTAGAAAGGTAAAGTGGATAGGTCGGCCCTGACCTAATTATTGGGGGGGGCACAACTTGTCTTTATAAGAGGCCTATCACCTCATTTTCAAACACACTCATCAAGCTCTCTCTATCAAGTGCACAAGTCTGAGAGTGACGCAGCTACAAGGAAGATTATCTCAGTAAAGGTGAAGGTTATCTTGGTGAAGGACTATCTTGGTCTAAGTGGTGCGCTACTCTATTCTGGTTAGTGTTTCTGGTGGATCTTCTGTTTGGTGAGATCTCTCTTGTGAGGGACACTGTACTTGGTTATTGAATCTATATTAAAGAAGTTTTGTTGGGTTTTATTCCCCTTGAGGGTTTCCCAGAATAAATGCTTGTGTACTCTATGATTGTGTTTCTTTCAGTAAGATCCTTATTATGTTGTTGTTGTAATCAAGATTAATAATAACAGATTAAGCAAGAAACTTTAACACTCTTCAGACGGACGGATTCAGATCGATCATGATATCTCTATCTCGGTCTTCTTACAAGCTTACATCTTAAGAAGCCTTGATAGCTAAGCTTGGGAATACAGACTATCAGTCAGAAGCCTAAGTTCACAAAGATGTGAGTGCATATACCTATCATGACCATTCCACATAGAAACCATTTATAAATACACATATATAACTCCATGCATTCATTCATTATTCTAGTTCAATACATAAAACAGGGAAAATACTTATCAGAACCAGATAATGTGAAGCGACTGCTGAAAGGGGTGCTCGTTTCCACCCAACCATAGGCTTAGTCACTCCTAACGGATTTACCACTAGCCATCCCTGAGCTAGACCTCGATGTTTTTCGATAAAATCCTTTCTTTTGGCTTAGCGACAGTAGGGATGGAGGTTACTCTCCTTGTCTCGCAGGATCTTGGTGATGGTTACACAATACCAAGCAAGGGGGTCCAACCTCATTTATCAACTTGTATCATAACCCTGCTAGCCATTTCCCTATGACCCGAACACGCTCATCCCTCAGTTCTTCCTTGAACCCGAGAGCTTAGCCTCTCGTCTCTGCACTCTTTTTCTCGGCCTTCCTTTGCCCACCACACCTTCTTTTCTTGCCTTCCTCAGCAAGATTGTGTGTGGCTCGAATTCCCAGTCTGTGGTCAAGTCTGAAAGCCTTACATATGGGTGCTCTACCCCATCCCCTTATTAACTCTTGAGGAGGTCTTCCCACCTACCAGCATGACTATAATTCATTTCTAGGTCAGAGGATTGTTCTGGTCTTGAGCGATTAAATCCAGTAAGGTACTGGTTTGGTGGAGGTTAACACAACCATTCATGGTTCCCTTCACCATCTCTTTCATGGCATTCATGGTCTCTCTTAGTACACCCCCCTTCGAGCAGTCATGCAACACTTATCCATTTTCTAGTAAATAACAAAATTTACATTCATTGACCTTTTATGCAAAGGTCCATCAAATCAAACATTCACACATATTGAGTTTGTCATAGTCCCTTGGCCGATATAGTTATATTTACAAACTGGGGGGAAATAAGGTGTTACAATTCCCTCCCCCTTTAAAGGAACATTGTCCTCAATGTTCTATCTGTCAACATGCTCTGTATATACAAAAGTAAACAAAAATGGATATGTATGTCTCATGGCATCATCCATTTCCCACGTAGCTTCATCTGGGCCAAAGTGTTTCCACTGCACCTTGACCTGTACAATGGTTTGGTTCCTGAGTGGGGTTTCCTTCTTGTCTAGTATGCATTGAGGTTCTGGCAAGAATTCTCCCTCTGGTTCCACCTGAATCACAGACCAGTCAATTATATGATTAGAATCATGTACATATTTCTTCAACAATGAAACATGGAAAACATTATGTTCCTTTACTGTGGGAGGGAGTGCTAGCCTATATACTACATGTCCCACTCTATCTAAGACTTCAAAGGGTCCACAATACCGAGGTGCTAGCTTGGCACAAGCTCCCATCCTTAGGGAACTCCTCCTAAGCCTAAATATGAGATAGACATGGTCTCATGTCTTGAATTCTCTTGGAGTTATCTTTTTATCAGTGTAACTTTTATGTCTATCCTGAGCAATTTTCATATTTTTCTTTATCTGAATCACTTGTTGTTCCATTTCTTTCAGCATGTCAGGTTCGATTATAATTCTATCCACTGAATTACTCCAGCTGAATGGAGTCTTTCACTGTCTACCATAGAGGGCTTCTAAAGGGCTCATCTTCAGTGACTCTTGATAACCGTTGTTGTAGGCAAATTTTACCAGTGGCAGGTAGTCTTCCCACTTATTAGGTTGATGCATTACATGCATTTTTATCATGTCTTCTAATATTTGATTTACTCTTTTTGTCTGTCCATCATTTTGAGGGTGATAGGTTGTGCTAAACAACAATTTAGTCTCAAGACCAGCCATCAAGGATTTCCAAAAGCTTGAGGTGAACTTTGTGTCTCTGTTAGATACAATCTCCCTAGGCATGCCATGCAGCCTGAATATCTCCTTCATGAAGATGTTGGCAATATATATTGCCTTGCAAGTTGATTTGACAGGAACAAAGTGAGCAGAATTGATCAATTTGTCCACTACTACCATAATGGCATCATTCTGCTTGGCCGATTTTGGTAATCTGGTGATGAAATCCTTGGAGATGGTTTCCCATTTCCATTCTGGAATTGGTAGAGGTAGTAACAACCCTGTTGGGTGCCAGTGTTCTGCCTTAACTTACTAGCACTCTAGACACTTAGCTAGATAGTCAACTATGTCCTTTTTCAATCTAGTCCAATAGAATTGTTTCCCAGTGGTCGTGATCATTTTCTGGTAACCTGGATGACCAATATATGGTATTTTGTGCAGTTTTTCCATTATGAACCTCTTCAAGTCGTCACAACTTGGAATATACACTCTATTTTTGTAAGTCGACAGGCCTTCATCGAGCATCTGATAGCCTTCATACTTTAGCCCTGTGGGCTCTTTCTTTAGGTACGATGTCATGGTCTTGTAGAATGCATCTGTTTCCTGTGCATTCCAGACTCTCTCCCTGACATCTGTTTCACAGGTGCTTACTGTTTCCAAGTGAATCATTTTCATGCTTCTACTAAGGGCATCGACCACCCTATTTTCTTTTCCTTTGATGTGTTTGATTTCGAAATCAAAATCACTAAGGAGAGCCATCCACCTAGATTTCTTGGCATTGAGTTTTGGTTGATCGAATAGGTGCATCAACCCACAATGGTTTGTCATAAGTACAAATATCCTACCCATGAGGTAATGCCTCCACATTTTTAAAGCGTGCACTATGAAAACGAACTCTAGATCATGGGTCACATAATTGATTTCATGCTCATTCAATTTTCTGGATTCGTAGAAAATTACACACCCTTATTGCATAAGGACTCCTTTGAGTCCTTCCTTGCAGGCATCTGTGCACACAAGGAAGTCATTATCAAGGTCTACAATCTTCAGCATAGGTGCATGGTTCAGAAGGTATTTCAGTTCCTGAAATCTTTCTTCACATTTTGATGTCCAAGTGAACGTAACCCCCCTTTTTTGAAGGGTAGTGATTGGACAACCAATCTTGGAAAATCCTTTTATGAAACTTATATAGTATCCTGCTAAGCCCATAAAGGATCTGATATCCGATACATCCTTTGGGGTAGGCCATTCCATAATAGATCTGATCTTGTCAAGGTCTACTACCACTCCTTTAGAAATAACATGGACTTGCTTCTGGAAAAAGTCACACTTGCTAAACTTAGCGTAGAGTTGATGCTCTCTTAGTACTTGAAGTACCAGTCTAAGATGCTCTCTTAGTACTTGAAGTACCAGTCTAATATGCTCTTCATGCTCCTCTTTGTTCTTGGAGTAGATTAGGATATCATCAATGAAAACCAATACACATATGTCTAGGAATTTGCTGAGTACATTATTCATCAAGCACATGAAAGTGGCGGGGGCATTGGTTAACCCAAATGGCACGACCACAAATTCATAGTGACCATATATGGTCCTGAAGATTGTTTTGTGGATGTCTTCATCCTTGATTCAGACTTGATGGTATCCATACCTTAAGTCAATCTTTAAGAAAATGGGAGCACCCCCTAATTGGTCGAATGAGTCATCAATTCTTGGTAAGGGGTACTTTTTCTTTATGGTTATCTTATTGAGTTGTCTATAGTCTATGCACAATTGGAATGTGCCATATTTCTTCTTCACAAACAAGACTGGTGCTCCCCATGGAGACACACTGGGTCAGATGTAGCCTTTTTCCGTCATTTCCTTTAGTTGTATCTTGAGCTCAAATAACTCAAGTGTACTCATCCTACAGGGTGTCCTAGACACTAGCACTACTCCTGGTGCAAGTTCTATTGAGAAGTCAATGTCTCTTCTCAAAGGTAGACCCAATGCCTCTTCTGGAAACACGTCTCTATACTCTCTTAATATGGGGTGGTCCCCTAGGTTCAGTTTGTCATCCTCAACAAATTCCAACACCTGTATTGCATATAGAGGACACCCCTTTCTACAATACTTTTTCATTTGAAGGGTTGATATTCATCTCACTGAGATAGGCTTCTGAATCCCTTGGAGGCTTATCTTTCTCCCTTCTTCATTTACACATTCTAAGGTTTTATGGTAACCATCCAACTTAGTTTTATAAGCAACTATCCAGTCCATACCAATCAACAGGTCATAAGATCCTAGGGAAAGTATGTTAAGGGTAAATTGGGTGGGCAATCCATCCATAATGAATTGGCAAGCTATTATGACCTCTGCTACTTTTCTTTTGGTTCCAGTGGCTAGTTGTACTAACCATGGATTAACATGTCTAACTTATCATCATTCTAAGGGGCCACATAACTCAAATTGGAACTAGGGTCAATTAAAATAGAAACTAGATGGTTATCGATCATACCTTCCATCTCCACCACTGAAGCTTGATGGTCGGCTTGTTTATTATTCAAAGCTGCATAAATCTGTGGCATGCTCCTAGCCACATCATTGACTGTGGTATCTTCTTGGATATTGTAGACTCTCCTACTATTATGTTGTATATGTGGACAATCCCTCAATAGATGTTCTTCTCCACAACCCCAACATTACAAAGGTTCCTTCTTTAGGTTAACAGTCTTTCCTGGGGTTGTTCCAAAAGGTTTATTTCCACTCTGGGAGGGGAAATTTTGTTGATATACACTTCTACTAGAAAGGCTTATCCTAGAGTCCTTCCTATAGTTCTTAAATCTTGAGGATTTGAACCCCTTCTTATTGAATCTCGAGCCGCTCTTCTTCTTCCAATCCTCGTGAGGTTCTAATTTAATCCCGAGTTGTTCATAACAATACCTTGCCTTCCGGATAGTGTCTTCTAAGGTCTTTGGCTCATCAAACTCAATCTGGTTCCTGTAGGTCTAAGGTAACCCACTAATAAATCATTGCACTTTTACCTTTTCATCCTTTATGTAGGGTACATACCTCAACAACTCAAGGAATTTATTGACATATTCCTCTATGATGAGTTGTCCCAGCTTGAGTTCATAGAATTCATTAGTTTTCCCACCAAAGTATTTCTCTGACATATACTTATTCTTGAAGTGTTTCTCAAACGGTTTCCATGATAAGTCCTCTTCATGGATTCCTTTCACATTCTTAAGGCCTTCCCACCAAATGGAAGCCTTTCCATTCAGGTTGAATATGGTTATTCGAGCCTTCAATTTTTCAGAGTAGTCATGGACTTTGAAGTACTTATTTAAACCAAGCAGCCAAGCCTCTGTCTCTTCCCCCTTCTCAATATCTCCATTGAAAGAGGGTGGTTTGGATTTCTTGAACTCTTCAGGGTCATTACTTTTGGAATGCTTTCGTTTCTTTCCTTTCCTTTGAGAATGTGAACTTGTCTTGCTCCTAGAATATTCCTCGAAGTTGCCAGTTTCCTTTCCATAGGACTCTCCCGCTGAGTGTCCCCTGGTTCCAGGTTGGGCATTCCTCAAGGTACTCCTCCTAGTGTGGCCACTTATGGAACCACCTTTTTGTATCTCAGGTGGACTTTGAATTCTCTTCGTATGTTGTCAGTCCACATGACTGGTTGCAGGTCCATCCTGCAGCTGCCTATGTATATCGGATAAGCTCTGCAGCAAGACTGAATTAATTTCCATTTGTTTTTCTTTCTCTTTTATCAATCTATCGTTGTCGGCCTTACAACTCTGTAATCCGACGATGAGGCTCCTTACAGTTTCAACCAGATCTGGAGGGGTCTCCACCGCCCTCCTCTCATCAGATTTTTCGTCTCTATTGTGGGATCCATCCCCCACTTCATGGCGCGTAACCATCCTTTATGCCTGTAGTATCCCGTGATTCACTGACTGCTTGAGTGTTGACAAAACACTTGTTGTTAGGTAACAATCTATTAGTTCACGAACAACACATAGTTCATATTTCTTAAAAACAGACACACAATAGAAAGCTTGCATTCTTTTCTTCAGTAAGCGTTTAACCAATCTCTTTAGGAAAGAGGTAAGGTAGGGTATCACCCTTAAAGTTATTTAAATATGGTTTTTCGCAACTCGTCCATGAACCCAAGCAGGCCAAGTGATGTAAGCATTCTCTGAAACCAATTTGTAACACACCTGAAACCTGAGTGGCTTTCCTAGGGATGGGACCTCAAAATTTCGATCTCCTTAAGTGATCAAATCCTTCATTCAAGGTCTCTACCACACTCTGCTCATCCAAGGTCTTCCAACCACAGTCTCCTTGCTCAAAACTGAGCCCAAAACCGACGGATAGATCTCTTTGAAGTTCTTCGGGCGTTCATTCGTTGAGGGCCACGTGGCACCCACGTGGATCCACCTCACACGTACTATTTCCAAGTTCCTTCCTCCACGATGGAAGACCATCCACCATCCGATACCATGACTGGACTTACTCTCTTTCTGCTATATCAACTATGGAGGAATTCAATGTTTTGGCACTCCGACGCTCCATGCCTCTTTACTATCTACGCTCGAGACCACCCGGAGTTTCAAACTTTTGAAGTCACTTAATCTCACCATGTGGCTCCGGCCTTCGGACTGTTTTGTCTCTCTACCATACTACATCCCAGATCCTCCTGAGTCCTGAAGTCCCAGACTCCTAGAGTCTCAGTCACTTCACCCACCACGTTGGCTAGGCATACATGTACTAGGAACTGACACGTAGGATTGGTCAAGGTGACATGTGTTACGTTCCAATGGGCCTATAAGATATGTGATACACATGATTCTGGGTGACACATGGCACGTCAAGTTGGAGTCCACATCACCCTTGGGGGGTGTCACTGCACCACATCACCCTCAGATTGGCATGCTTCTAACATTCCTCGGATCTCACAGTCAAGATCTGACCACATAGATTTATAGATCTACAACTCTGGTTACCTCAGGGATTCGGTGTTCGAGAGTGTTGCGATGCAAACTCCTCTCATCTCCCGAAGTGCCCAATATCCGAACTAAAGGGGCTAGTGCCATGCATCCCCAATATATCGACGGCTAGGAAAGGACCCGAAGGATCCCTCAATCTATGGTTCTGGGTCCTTTGCGGCTCCGACCTTCAGGGTTTTGGGTCTTAGTTTAGTTTGTCCGATAGGTTCACCTAACCACCTCGGGAACCACCTAGCGTCGGTCAACCTTACGGGTAACCATAACTCTCAGTTGTCTTCGACCGGTTTATGACTATGAGGGCTGACAATACTCCGAAGTCCCAGACTTGCGGATCTCTAAAGTCAAAAGGGACTTAGCTCCCTTAGGCTTAGCCTAAGGTTCCTAGTTATTAGTCATATGGGTCCTCTCGAATGGATCTCGTCCGCTCATCTTCCAAATGAAGAGACCTCCCCTATCAAGGCTTGAACTTCGCTATCCTTCCTGAGATTTATCGTGAAATGGTTAAGGACGTGGGCCTGGAATCTCGGTCACACATCAAGGAATCTGAAAGATGTATCCTCTTCAAACATACAGGTTCAGATTGATCCTGATATCTCTATCTCGGTCATCTTACAATCTTACGTCCTAAGAAGCCTTAGGAGCTAAGCTTCAGAATAGAGACTATTAGTCAGAATTCTAAGTTCACAAAGAGGTGAGTGCATACACCTATCATGACCATTCCACACATGAACCATTTATAAATACACACATATATATAACTACATGCATTCATTCATTATTCCAGTTCAATACATAAAAAAGGAAAAATACTTATCAGAACCAGATAACGTGAAGTGACTGCTGAAAGGGGTGCCCGTTTCCACCCAACCATAGGTTCAGTCACTCCTAAGGGATTTACCACTAGCCACCCCTGAGCTAGACCAAGATGCTCTGCGATAAAATCCTTTCTTCCGGCTCAACGACAGTAGGGATGGAGGTTACTCTCCTCCTCCCGTAGGATCTTGGCGACGGGTTACACAATACCATGCAAGGGGGTCTAGCCTCGTTTATCAACTTGGATCATAACCCTACTAGCCATTTCCCTACGACCATAACACGCTCATCCCTCAGTTCTTCCTTGAACCTGAGAGCTTAGCCTCTTGTCTCTACACTTTTTTTCTCGACCTTCCTATGCCCGCCACACCTTTTTTATTTCCTTCCTCAGTAAGATTGCGTGTGGATTGAATTCCCAGTCTGTGGTCAGGTATGAAAGCCTTACAAATGGGTGCTCTATTCCATACCCTCATTAAATCTTGAGGAGGTATTCCCACCTACCAGCCTGACTGTAATTCATTTTTGGGTCAGAGGACTGTTCTGGTCCTGAGAAATTAAATACAGTAAGGTACTGGTTTGGTGGAAGTTAACAAAACCATTCCTGGTCCCCTTCACCATCTCTTTCATATCGTTCATGGTCTCTTTTATTACACCCCCCATCCAACAATCATGCAACACTTATCCATTTTCTAGTAAATAACATAATTTACATTCATTGACCTTTTATGCAAAGGTCCATCAAATCAAACATTCACACATATTGAGTTTGCCATAGTCCCTTGGCCGATATAGTTATATTTACAAATTGGGGGGAAACATGTTGTTACAGGGATGCAGTCTTAAATAGGAGGGTGAGTGAGTACAAACTGGTAAAGGATGAGCAACTGTATGTCATACATTCTATAAAGGGAAATAAATATTTTCTCTAATATCAACAACACAGGGTAAAATACTTATCAATGCAAGTGGTAAATTTGTATTGTTGTTGATTAGACCCAATGGGGATAGGCAATAGGAAATTGGTTAGAATTCCAAGCAAAAGGAAATGATAAAAAATGTAATACCCCCTATGAGCATGAACATAAAAATTAAGTATGTGGTAAAT
>ML824388.1:82912-97744 GCA_009831015.1 Picea engelmannii | reverse complement strand
ATTTGGTCCTATTACAATAACCGACATGATCAATCCACAATGGGGATTGATCCTATGAATAATATATCAATAATAATAAGAATACTCTTTGCAGTTACATTATTTCAACAAATGGAACAAGTGTTGAGAGGTGAGAGGAGGTGTCGGGAGGTGAGAGGTTGTATCGAGGACGGGGAGATGCGATAGGCGGGGAGAGGGTGAGTGGAGGACAGTTTTGAGGGTGCTTGAGTTGTTCAGACCTCAACGTCTTCATTCTTCCTATGTAAATCATGGGCAAAATGCCACATGATTTACACCATAATGCTCCTGAGGGTAAATCTCAGTCACTGCTTGATTCCTATGAAGCAGGTGGCAAATTCATGTGTTGACAGGAGGTATTAACCTTTATGTGTAACCTTTGACGAGACTAGAATATTTCAGGAAGCAAGAGAAATCCTAAATAGTTGGTTAATAACCCTAGAAGACAAATCGGCTCAAGAGAATAATTTATATTAAGTTATTAGCCTCCAAGAGAAGAAGTAGGCCCAATTAAGTGACTTGGAGGACTATAAATAGAGGGCACTTGAGCTCATTTGCACTCACTCACTCTCACAATTGCATAAGGACTAGTGGTGCACATGATTGGAGGAGAGTTGCAGTTGTTGCAGTAGTGACTTGGTATTTGGTTATGGTTTGGACTTTTTGCTTGGTACGCTACCTTGGTTGGCTATTGGTTCTAGTGATTGGTTCCAGAATTATTATGTCTGTCAAGGTTAAGGTGCTCAGGGTTGGCCTTTGTGCCTATGGTTGGGTGACAATATAGTGATATTGTCTATGGTGAAATGAGCATAACAGGTTATGGGCCCACACTATCTTTCGACAGTCTAACCATTGGAAGGTAGATTCAGAGAATTTGTTAAGTGGCAGTTGCAATTGTAGTAAGAGTTTTGTTGCAACAACGAAACCCTAACCCTCTTGTTGAGGCACCTTAAGTGAAGTGCTTGACCTAATTCCTAGATAGCCTAGTGCGCCCTAGGCAAGTGCACCTCCTGGTACTCTCAACAAGCCAAGGCGTCAAGTTTGAGTTTTTGGTCAAAGTCAAAGGTTGACCAAGTCAAAGCAGTCATGACTTACTCTATAAAGTCAGAAAACAAGTTAGAAGGGGCTTTAAACTTCAGAGCATGGAAGACAAGGATTGACCTCATCCTTGCCAAGAATAAAGTCCTAGATATCGTGAAAGGCAATATCATGGAACCACAGTTTGAAGCAAGAAAAGAGAAGGAACCTTAGAACGTTGCAACACTGGAGAAGTTCAAGGATAATGGCATTAATGCTATGAGTATCATAGTGGACTCTGTAAAGGATCACTTGATACCCTACATTTCTCATCTTGACTCATCCAAGAAGATGTACGATGCCCTAACAACCTTTTCTTAGTAAAAAAATATTGGAAAAGTGATGAGTTTGAAGAATGAACTCCATGACACAAAGATGACAAAGGATGACACCATAGCTTCATATTTTGTGAGGATTTCTCAGTTGATAACTCAACTACAAGCAATTGAAGAAGCCATCCCAGAAAAGGAAGTTGTGAACATAGCACGCAATGGTCTCTCTAGATCATGGGATGCATTTGTTGCAAGCATGAATACAAGGAACGAGTTTCCAACGTTAGAAGAACTTTGGACCTATTGTGCACAAGAAGAGACAAGGTTAAACTACAAGGGAAAACCTCAGAAGGAAGAAGATGCTCAAGCCTTTGCAATAAAGTTTAAAACACATGGAGGTAAGAAAAGATCTGATTTAAGAAAGAAGTTCAAGAGAGATATGTCAAAGGTACAATGCTTTGAATTCCATGATTATGGCCACTCCAAAAGGAATTGTCCTAAACTAACAAGGAAGAGAAAAGAGAGATATCACGCATTAGCTGCCAATGATGAAGAACCCTCAAAGAAGACAAAGCATGATGAAGCAAATTTCTTCTATTATTCGGCTCTTACTGGAACCATTAAAGATGACATGTGGTTGATCGATAGTGGAGCTTCAAAGCATATGATAGGTGACAGTAAGAATTTCTCAAGCATGAAGGAAAAGGAGACACCTCATAAAGTAGAACTTGGAGACAAGAACTCTTATGTAGTCAAGGGAATTGGACAAGCTACTAGCAAAATGGAATCAGGTAACTCTATCCATTTTAGTAATGTTTTATATGTTCCTAGTTTGAAAAAGAATCTAGTATATATTTCTTGTTTGGAAGAGAAAGGAGATAGAGTAGCTTTTGTGGATGGAAAAGTTCTTGTATGGTCTAAAGACTCAAAGATAGAAAACACTAGAGTTATTAGAACTTGTGAAGGAAGGTTATATAAACTCCTAGGTCATAATACTCAAGCCCTAGTACATGACAAAATCAACCCTAGTAAGTTATGGCATAGAAGGTATGCTCACCTTCATTATCAATCCTTGCCATCCCTGAAACAAATGGTTGTAGGCATACCAGAATTACAGTTAGTACATGAAGATGTGCACAGAGGATGTGCACTTGGGAAGAACATTAAGAAACCTTTCCCAAGCAGTGAGAATAGATCCAAAGGGATATTAGACCTAATACATTCAGATGTATGTGGACCTATGCCAATGAAGTCTCTAGGAGGATCTCTTTACTATTTAACATTCATAGATGACTTCTCAAAAAAGACAAGGTTGTATCTATTAAAGACTAAGGATGAAGTATTTAGCAAATTCCAAGAATTCAAGGCTGAAGTAGAGAGCCTAACAGATAAGAAGATCAAGACAATAAGATCTGATAATGGAGGAGAATACACCTCCAAGAAGCTCGTTGTCTTTTGTAAAGACGATGGGATTAGGAGGGAGCTCATTATCCCTCACAATCCTCAACATAATGGTGTGGCTGAAAGAAAGAACAAAACCATTGAAGAACCAGTCAAGGCAAAGATGAATGATCATAACTTATCTATGTTCCTATGGGGAGAAGCAACTATGACAGTTGTTTATGCTCATAATAGAAGTCCACATAGAATATTGAAGAACATGATTCCTGAAGAAGCCTTATCAAGAAAGAAGCCAAGCATTGAACACTTGAGAATCTTTGGATGTCATGTATACATTCATGTTCCCAAGGATAAGAGAAAGAAGTTGGAACCCTCGGGAAAGAGAGGAATATTCGTTTGTTATAGTGAATCATCAAAAGCATATAGAATCTATGTTCCAGGTCAACAAAAGATTGAAATAAGTAGAAACGTAACTTTTGATGAAATAATTGCATTTAAGAAGTCTATAGAAGAATCTATAGAATCCAATGAAGAAGAGGAACATGAAGATACCAAAGAAGAAAGTACATGCTCTCCATAACAACCTAATGAAGAACAAGAACCACCACATGAATATGTGGAACCAACTATTATACCTAAGACAAGAAAAAGATCAGCATGGCTTGAAACTACTTTGCAAGAAGCATAAAAGCATAAGGCTCCCATTGGTACTTTCAGACAAAGCAAGAAACCCAAAAGGTTCACAAGTTATGTGACACTCATGACAAGTTTGGTTAATGCAGAACCTTCCATCTTTGAGGAAGCAATTAAGAAGAAAGAATGGAAGAAGGCAATGATGGAAGAATACCAATCCATCATGAAGAATGATGTATGGGAAGTTGTGTCGAGACCTAAAGAGAAGTTTGTAGTCACTTAAAAGTAGGTGTATAAGATAAATCGTGCTATAGATGGAAGTATTGATAAGTACAAGGCGAGATTTGTTGCTAGAGGGATCTCCCAGCAGAAGGGAGAAGATTATGATGCTCCAGTTGTCAAATATACATCTATCAGAGCCATAATATCTCTAGCATCTTCCATGGGTTGGAGTTTACATCAGATGGATGTAAAGACCTCATTTCTCAATGGAGTGATTGAGGAAGAAGTATATATAGAGCAACCTCAAGGTTTTGAGGTACACCTAAAAGAAACCCATGTATGCAAATTGAAGAAGGCCTTGTATGGACTCAAGCAAGCTCCAAGAGCTCGGTATGCACGCATTGATGGTTATTTGACGAGACTTGGATTTTCCAAGAGTCATGTTGATCCAAATCTCTATTATTTTTTATGATTACAACTGCATGAGACATCCTCCAGGACATAGATTGAGTAAATCGGCCTGAGAGAAAGCCCATGAGTTGGGTGTGTGGTTCCTCTCTGAGATGGAGATGGAATGTTGTGTACCCCTGTGAGGGGTGAAAGAGCCCATGTGATAGGTTTACTGTTCTCCTCTGTGCGGAGAGTTGAGATGATACTCCAGATGATTCTCCTATGTAACGCAATGAGAAAGAAGATCTGTTGAGTTGGACGTGCTTGTGGCTGAGCACAGGTGAACGTGTGGAAAAGCCCATGATTTGGGTGCATCGTTCTGAGACAGAGATAAAACGATGTATTAGCCTCCTATGTGCAGAGAGTTGAGATGATGTGATACTCCAGAGGATTCTCCTGTGTAACGCAATGAGAAAAAAGATCTGTTGAGTTGGACGTGCATGTTGTTGAGCACAGGTGAATGTGATCCTAGTGGCTAAGCACTAGTGAGTGTGGTTCTCCTGTGAGACATAGTGAAATAGAGATGTGAACATCTTTGTGGTTGAGCACAGATGGATGTGCCCCTAGTGGTTGAGCACTAGTGGGTGTATGAGATCTCTTTCTATATTGTACAAGAGTCAGACTTACCTGTAACCCTATTTTTGATGTAAAGGGTACAAGTCGGCCCACCATAAAGTGAAAGATAATTAATGTAAAAGATAATTAATATGGAAATTATTAATTATATTTTAAGTTATTGAGGTCGGCCTTGTTGTGCCAATAGACACTATTGTTGACAGGTTCAGTCTAATATAAATAAAGGTAAATTCCCCATTGAGGAATCATATCACAAGTGTGAGTTTGGAAATTTCAGCAAGTACTTACTTATGGGGAAAGGTGTGCACCTCTCTTGGGCGCTAGTCTTCTAGGGTTTGTGAGCACCCTCTTGTGTGAGAGGTCTTTATGGTGGTGGAGGTCTTTCTCTTGAAGAATATAGCAAAGGATTGGTTGGGTTTTCTTCCCTTGTTGAGAAGGGTTTCCCAGGATACTTCTTATGTACTTGTGCATGGTGTTTCTTCTTGTGATTTTGGTTGCTGCAACAAATTATCTATGGTTTAAGTAAAATGCTAAAAATGGAATGAACTTCATGCTTAAACCTAGCTTATTGAAAAATCAACATGGTATCAGAGCATAGGTCTTGAAGAACCCATTGCACAAGCTTCTACCTGTCATTCCTCCTCTTTTGCAGAACTGTACGACCCTCCTAGGGTTTCCAGAAAATCTGTACGACCCCGTTCTTTTGGGTGTTTCAACACTTCACACTTGGACGTTGGGGTTGAAATTTGGACAGGAGGGTACGGCCTCCTTCAACGCACCTCCAAAAACTCTCAAAGTGAAATTACGAGAAATTTGGATGTTTGGCCCTAGGGTTTCTAGGGTTTAGCTAATTTCTGCAAAAAATTCAGAATTAGGGTTTTTGCAACTCTTTGAAGGAGCTCTTCAGCTCACCCGTGTTCTCCTATCTTTCAAAGGATTATTGCTGGCAGTCATAAGTCCAACAAAACCTAAAAGTGCTAGCCTAGCCTAGCTGTTAGGTTTTCTAGCCTAGTTGACAAGGGTTTGTGAAAAATCTAAAATTATGATGGACATAATCATGATGGAAGACAAGCTTGATGGATCAAGCAAACTTAGTTCCTAGAAGACAAGACTTCAGAGGAAGACTTATTGTGGGTAATACAAAAAAAAGATTTACCAGAGACAACTATCGATGAATGGAAGGAAGATGATGTCAAGACAAGGAAGCCAAACATCTACTCAAGCTCTTACATTGAAGGGCCAACTTCAAAATAACAAGATGACAAAAGGTGACACCGTGACTACCTTCTTCATGAAGATCTCAGAGGACAAAGATCAACCAAGTGCCATTGGAGAAATCATATCAGCACCCTTAGGTATGCACTTGTATATATTATTTGTATCATTGTCACGAGGGAAATTGCAGGAAGAAAGAACATTTGTTGAATTCATGGATCCAGAGGAATCTCAGTGCATTCAGAGGAACAACACACTGGAAGTGAAGACTCTGGGTTTGATTGTTTTAATTATCATGCCTCTAAACTACATTTCTAAAGTTTGTTACATTACAAGTAGGTGTTGTAGTTGTGACAACAATCCTTAAATTGTCTTGATTCTAGAGATGTACTCATTATTCTTCTTTAGGAGATATTCTTGTTTTGTTTCCTTTCGTTTGTTTTCTTGTTCTAGGCAGGTTAACAACAAAGGAAGATGGTTATACTTCAGACTTCAGAGGGAGTTAAAACTATTTAAAAAGGAGGAAGGATAGAACCATCGTTAAGGAAACCAATGCAATAATGCATGATCATAATCTTTCTATGATTCTATGGGTAGAAGCATGCATGACACAGTATATGAGTCTTCACCAGATTTTGAAGAAACATAACTTCCGAAGAAGCCTTCACCGGAGTGAAGCCCGAGATTGAACACTTCAAGATATTTGGGTGCCCAGTGTATTTCCATGTACCCAAAGAGAAGAGATCCAAGCTAGACCCTTCAGGGAGAAAGGATACATTTATGGGATAACGATGAATCTTCGAAGACATATCATATCTACATCCTCGATCAGAGATAGATGGAGACAAGCAGAGATGTTGTCCTTGAAGAAGAGATAGTCTTTCAAAGATCCAGAGAATCCCAGATGGAGATTAACAGTGAGACAATACCTTCTCTCCCTTCAGCAGTTCAGAGGGAGACAGACATTATTCCAGCTGATCCAGTTGCTCCAGTTGATATTCCCAGAGATATTGTAGTAGGGCATAATAGGCCTGCCTAGGCTCGACAAACTCTACAGGAAGCAGAGGAACATACAAGCCCCTCAAGACACATCCCGAGAGAGAAAAGAGATTTTCGAGCTACTCTTCATCCATGAGCCACATCAATGATTTTGAGCCTCCTTGTCATGGAGAAGCGACACGTGAACATGTATGGCAAGTTTCCATGACAGAAGAATACCAGTACATCTTAAAATGATGTATGAGATATTGTTCAGAGATGAGAAGGAAAGTCTGTGGTGACTTCCAAGTGGATCTATAAGATCAAGCATGTAGCTGATAGAAATGTCAAGAAATACAAAGCAAGATCTGTAGCCAGAGGATTCTCACGAACAAGAGGGAGTTGTCTATGATGAGACACTTGATCGAGTAAGTCCGATACACTTTCATCTGTACTACCATCCATGAATTGAAAACCACATCAGATGGATGGATTCTTGATGAGTTTGGGTTTCAACAAGAGTGTTGCTGATCCAAACCTATATTATTACATTGTTGGTGATGAGAGCCTAATTTTGGTTACTTATTCAGAAAGCCTTGTTGTTGGATACAAATAAGCTTTGATTTTTGATTTCGAGATGAAGGATCTAGGTATGATACACTACTTCTTGAGACAATAAGTATGACAGAGGACCAATGAAACTTTTCCTGAGTCAAGGAAAATATACAATGGGGATATTAAAGAAGTTCAGTGTAACAGAATGCAAATCCATACACCAATGGTGATAGATTTGAAGAAAATGAATGATGATGATTCATACTAGATTGATCCACAACTAATTGGATCACTAATGTATCTAGTTAACATCATACATGATTCATGTTATTCAGTGAATGTACTTAGTCAATTCATGAGTCAACCGAGTCAAACTCACGAGATAGCAGTAAAACATGTATTGAGATATATGCGAGGCGTAGTTGGATATGGCCTGAGATATGCCTTCTGTGTGGAGTTGAGTTTGCAGGGATATGCCAATACAGATTGGGTAGAGAGTACAGTGGACCGAAAGAGAACATTCGGTTGTTGTTTTTCCTTGGGGTTTGCCATGGTTTCCTAGTGCAGTAGGAAAACAAAGCTTTGTGGCCATGAGTACCGCAGAAGCAAAGCATATAGCATTGAGTGTGGCAGTCTGCGAAGCAATGTGGCTTCACAAGCCTCTTACAGATTTATTTGATCATGAGATGGATTCTATTATTATAACTAGAGTTGTGTGAAGCTCTTTGAGAAACCTGTGTTCGAAACACGTTGAGATAAATTATTATTATATTAGAGACATGGTGCAGAGGAAGGCAATACACGTGCAATACCTTCCTACACATGAGCGAATTGCAAATATCTTCACAAAACCGCTTGCCAAAACGAAGTTCGAGTACTTCCATGAGATACCTAACCTGGTGAAGATTACCTCCCTAGCTGAGAGGGAGTGTTGATGATTACAACCAAGACGAAGTTCGAGTACTTCCGTGAGAGACTTGACCTAGTGGAGAATGCCTCCCTAGCTGAGAGGGAGTGTTGATGATTACAACTACGTGAGACATCCTCCAGGACACAGACTGAGTAAATCAACCTAAGAGAAAGCCCATGAGTTGGGTGTGCCCATGAGTTAGGTATGTGGTTCCTCTCTGAGACGGAGATGGAATGTTGTGTACCCCTATAAGGGGTGAAGGAGCCTATGTGATGGGTTTATTGTTCTCTTTTGTGCATAGAGTTGAGATGATACTCCAGATGATTCTCTTGTGTAACGCAATGATAAAGAACATCTGTTAAGTTGGATGTGCATGTGGCTGAGCACAGACGAATGTGTGGAAAATCCTATGAGTTGGGTGCATTGTTCTGAGACAGATGAAACGATGTATTAGCCTCCTATGTGCAAAGAGTTAAGATGATGTGATACTCCAGATGATTCTCTGGTGTAACGTAGTGAGAAAGAAGATTTGTTGAGTTGGACGTGCATGTGGATGAGCACAGGTGAACATGATCCTAGTGGTTGAGCATTAGTGAGTGTGGTTCTCCTTTAAGATAGAGATGTGGACATCCCTGTGGCTGAGTGCAGATAGATGTGGCCTTAGTGGCTAAACACTAGTGGGTGTATGAGATCCCTTGCTATATTGTACACAAGTCAGACTTACCTGTAACCCTATTTATGATGTAAAGGGTACATGTCGGCCCCACCATAAAGTGAAAGATAATTAATGTAAAAGATAATTAATATGGAAATTATTAATTATATTTTAAGTTATTGAGGTCGGCCATGTTGTGCCAATAGACATTATTTGTGAAGAATTATTTCGTGAACATTTTATCATGTGTAATATTATGTGTTTGTAATTGTGTTATGGTCCAAATTATAGTGATTATCTTCTCTTATTACATTTGTTAACCCCCATGTTGAAACTAAATTCTTGTTTATAGTTAGTTGTGTAAATTTACACAACACTTGCATCAAATGTGATATTATTAGTTGTCATTTTTAAACACACTAGAATCACTTTTTCCAATGGTAATATTCGTGTAAATCAAGTAGACTATTGAATATTCCACAAAAAATTGTGTTTTTTTTTTAAATTTTGATCACTCAAATCAATGGTATAGAGAAGAAGATATGGCCTTCCAAACTTTGAAGTTGGAACCATCTCTTTGCACCTAATGAAAAACAATCATTGAGGATTGTAATGTTTTAAAATTTCAATCGCCCTTTATATTTTATTTTCAAAATACAAAACAAAATTTCATTCTGAAGAACAACACACAAGAGCCCTCTCGCATTATCCAATAATTTAACCCATAGGATAAGTTATGGAAGAGGTTCAAAAATATAATTAAAAGGGAGATTTAAAAAGATAATTTAAAAAAAAAAGGAAGAAAAATAAAACATGTTGATCAAGAGAGAGTTTTACTCTAAGAACCACAATAGATTGGTCGTGCTTCAAAGAGTGGTGGCCCTCAATCCTTGAGGTTTCCCATGGCATAGCAGGGCACACCAACAACCTTACTTCTTCACTAAGGGTGGTGGTTTTAGTAGACCTCCCTCGAAAGATTGCACCTCCCTCAATCAGAGGAGTATCATCAACATGGTTCAACCACACTGATGACATTTAAGGCCCACCTTTGCGAGTGGCCTATCCATGTAAGGGCCCACATAGGCAAACTCCATGTAAGTGCCTACATGGAAAAGTCAAGGAACTATTAAATACATTTTTTTGTAATGACCCCAACAATGAAAATATGCAAAACAGGGCACACCCACAACCTCACTTCTTCACTAAGGATGGTAGTTTTAGTAGACCTCCCTCAATCAAAGGAGTATCATCAACATGGTTCATCTACAGTATATGTGATGACAATTAAGGCCCACCTTCGCAAGTGGCCTATCCATGTAAGGGTTCACATAGGAAAACTCCATGTAAATGCCTATATGGAAAAGTCAAGGAACTGTTAAATACAATTTTTTGTAGTGACCCCGACGATGAAAAGATGCAAAAGATAAATTTTGAAAGTAATTGATGGCTATTGATTATTCGAAATAGATTTCTCATTGTGTCTTTGTCTACTAGTTCCCTATTCACATTTCTCAACATTCAAATATACCTCCTATAAATTAAAAGCATCTCTTGACACTAAACTATCCTATAAGCCATTCTCCAATTTATTTCAATGCTTCCAATTTATACACTATTTTTTTCTTGTTAATGTTGTCGAAAAACTAATGTGGAAAATAGAACATAATAATAAATATGAGAAAATAGGCACAATTGGTATTGTGGAAAGATGGAAAAATATATTTCAACCTATCACTGAAAATTATGTCCTCAAAGGACTAACACTCTCCACTGTAATAATTATTACTAAGACAAAGGTAAGTACAATCCTCCAAACATTGGTATTATAAGGCTCAATAATAAATGTTAGAAAAACATAAATCACTCTAGTAAGTAGATAATTCAAAAAACATTTTTTATTAAAAATTGGGGAAGGAAAGAAAAAAAAATGGTTTAAGGGATATACTCTCACAACATTTTGCAATGTAATGATGTTTGTAGTTCCCTCAAATGCTTCAATGAATCCATTCTTCTTCCACTCGGATGATATAATTAAAAAGAAACATTGTGTTTAATTATTACAAGCTTCTAGCTTCAATGAAGTTCTAGAGGGAACTTTCAATGTTGAGAAGTAGTGGCTTACTCAAGTAGCAAAGAATTCTTACTTAGGTCATCACATTAGATGGCAAGACTGATGAGCTTCTTAAATACTATTCATCTTCCCTATTGTCATCATGATAACTCAAGGAATGCCAATCACCATTGTTTGAACAAAAACAATAGATATATAAAAACAATCAACTCTTTTAGAAAGAGATAAAACAATCAAACTTTCTTAAAAACTCCTTTATTCTTATTATTCAAAGTTCTAAGGGAGGCACTTATTAGCTTGACTCATCTTGAATATACATGTAAGAGATGAGATAAGTCTAATTTCTAGCTTCAACATAGTATCCATGGTTAATAAGGACTCCAAAGTCTCCAACAACGAAGGGCCTGATGGTGAGAATTCAAACAATTTTTCACAATCGTACTTCTATTTGTAAGAAGTTATAGATTAGCAAGTAGCAACCACATTTTAGAATGGACATTTTATAAAGAAAGATGAAGTAGTTTCAACACATTTATTTCAGTTAGAAAAAAAATTAGGGGCTAAATTTTGCCCATGGGCTAATTTTCTATGTTTTTTTCCAAAAAATGATTTGCTAATTTCCTTTTTTTCTCAAATTTTATAGCATAAAAATATTTTACTCTAAAAATGGCCAAAAAAATCTAGAAACTATATCACATCCTTTGAGATTTCAATATTTTTAGAAAAATATCTCCAAACATTTTATGGTTGGCATTTTAAGAATTAGTAAGATTCGCCAATGTTTCTACACTTTAAGATAAGTATGGATGAAGTATTCCAGATATAAAATAGTATGCAGAACATAAACATTTTAGCTAGAAATTGCAGAGAAACAATGATATAATCAGAACAATACCAGAATAACACTAGGAAGAGCACTTTGATTACTGATAGCAATGTTCACTTGCCTCTTTGAGGGGGCAACTTCCAGCAGAACATAGCTCTATTAAAATAATATCCAAGGCAATATTTATCATACCCTCTACTTCTATTTATACTAAATCTATCTATCCAAAAGAACAATCTAGAGGAAGATCCTTCTAGAAGTAGATGCTTCTATTAGGTCTTCTTACATTTGACTTATTTTTCCTTATTGCTAGGCCTTATTAATATTGGTCTTTATTACATGGAATTATATTATTCTACCTGCGTGAGGGGTTAGGGAGGTTAGGTCCCTAACATGCCCTCCCCCTTAAAGAACAACATTGTCCTCAAGGCTTCAGATGAGGGAATTGTTGTAGAATGGTGGTCAGCTCCCAAGTGGCACCTTTTGGAGTTGTATCTTTCCATTGGACTAACACTTCCTGGATGGTGCACTGACGAAGATGAGCTCTCTCTGGGCAAGATTGCTTGTGGTTGCAACCGTATGGAACCTTCTTCATCCAACTCAGGGAAACTAGTTTGAGTTTGGCACTTAGTTCCAATCACCTTCTTTAAGCAGGAAACATGAAAAACAGGATGGAGCTTCCACTAACTGGGTAGAGCTAACTGATAGGCCACCGATCCCACATGCTTGAGCACTGTATAAGGACCATAAAATTTGGGTGCAAGTTTCTGATAGTGTTTAGCTTTAAGTGACATCTGCTTATAAGATTGTAGTCGAAGAAATACCTAGTCCCCTTCAACAAAATGGCATTTAGAACGACCTTGATCTTCTTATTGCTTCATGCGATTTTGATCCATGACCAAATTGTCTTTGAGGGCACGAAGAATAGCCTCGCAGACTGTAAGATTTTTGTCAACCTTCTGAACCTTCAAGATCCCTGGCATATATGAGAGCACTGATGGGGGATTTTGGCCATAGACTGCTTCAAAATGAGTCATGCAAGTAGTTGTATGGTAAGATGTGTTGTACCACCATTCAACTAGGGGTAACCATTGAGCCCGCCAATTTTTTCGCTCAGATGAAAAACACCTCAAATATGTTTCCAAACACTTGTTGACAACATCAGTATGGCCATCCGTCTAGGGGTGATAGGCAGTGTTAAGATGCAATTGGGTGTCTTGTAGCTTGAACAATTCTTGCCAAAAATTGTTGGTGAAAGTGGGGTCTTTGTCAAAGACAATAGAATTAGGTATGCCATGAAGCTTAAATATATTATCCATGAATATTTAATCCATTCTGGCGGCTGTGAATGGGTGTTGAAGAGCACAAAAATGAGCATATTTGGAGAGACGATCTACTACCACCATGATGACTGACTTATTACCCGATTTAGGTAAGACTACAAAGAAATCCATAGAAATATCTCGACAAATAAGCGGTTGGAGTGTGCCCGAAACTTTGACAATTTCTCCCTTGTTGCGTTGACAGACCTCACATTCAACCACAAAGGTGCAGATGTCCTATTTCATACCCTCTCAAAAAAAAAGAATGTTTGACCCATTCAAAGGTTTTGGTAAACCCTGAATGCTCGACTGTGGGTGAGGCATGAAGTTCAGAAAGCACTGTGGATTTAAGTTGGGATTGCTTGCATAAATACAAACAGTCTTTGTAGTGAAACTCTTCATTATGCCAAGAGTACCTTGAAGAAACTGAAGAATTGTGTTGCAATTGGTGGAGCAAGATAGAAATTGTGTCTTGCAACCATTCCTGACGAATAGCTTGGAGCCAAGCTGGTACAATGAAGAAGAGGGAGAAAAGGGACCCGTCTTCTTCATATTTCCGGGAAAGAGCATTGGTCGCTACATTTTCCTTGCCCTTCTTATAAATGATCTCATAATCATAGACAAAGAGCTTGGTTACCCATTTTTGTTGCACCAGGATGAAATTCAATGTTCCTGAAAATACTTGAGACTTTGATGATCAGTTTTTTATTTATTTTTGTTTGTTAGTTTTTCTGTGACCTGTGGGGCTAGCCTGTGGCTGATAAACTGCGACTCAGGGGCATCTAAGCCGTCAAAATCATCCAGGGATCGCACTCGGCCTCAGCCACACCAACCCTTAACATGGCTAGATTTTTGTCCCCACAGGTTTCGAACCGGTGACTTTAACATCACAAAGTGCCTTAACAACACACTCCATCACCCACTGTCCTACACCTCGGGGACCTCTGATGATCAATTTTGATTTGGAATCATTGACCCAATAAATAAAGACGCCAGAGATCCACAACATGCATAATAGCTAACATTTCCTTTTCATAAATGGATTTGCCCAAATGTCGCTCTGAAAGTTGTTTGCTAGTGAAGGTCAAAGGCCTGCCATCTTGCATGAAAACGGCTCCAATTCCTTTCCCGAAAGCATCACATTCCAATACGAATTTCTTTGTGAAGTCTGGGAGGGCTAGGACAGGGGTCGAGCACATAACATCTGTTAAGGCTTGGAAGGCATGATGCGTAGCTGAAGTCCAAGTGAAAGCATTCTTTTTAAGGAAGGAAGTGAGAGGAGTTGCAATCTTTCCATAATTCCAAACAAACTTCCTATAATAGCCCGTTAAACGCAAAAAACCACGCAAGATCTTAAGAGTTTTAGGGCGAGGCCAATCTTGCATAGATTCAATTTTCTTAGGATCCACTCGGACACCATCCTTGCCGACAATATGACCCAGGTATTCCACTTCTAAGGCACCAAAGGCACATTTAGATTGTTTGAGGAAAAGTTGGTGCTTAGAGAGTAGATGGAGAACTTGATTCACATGGGAGAGATGGGATGGCCAAATTTTACTATAGATGAGAATATCATCAAAGAAAACTAAGACAAAATGACGGAGAAAAGGACGAAAGACATGATTCATAAGACTTTGGAAAGTGGAATGAG
>ML824388.1:9841-26315 GCA_009831015.1 Picea engelmannii | reverse complement strand
AGGCATGGGTACCCTGGACCATGTCCAGGGGCCCTAGACATATCTAGGGGCTTTTATCTGCTTGGTCCTAGACCAAGAAACCCATGCCCCAGGCATGGGTACCTTGGACCATGTCCAGGGGCCCTAGACATATCTAGGGGCTTTTATCTGCTTGGTCCTAGACCAAGACCCCAGTCGTATACTGAGGGCCCTCTCAGGGGTCTTTACTGCTTGGTCCCAGACCAAGAACCCCAGGAGTGCACTGAGGGCCCTAGATCTCGTCTAGGGTCTTACCCATCCTCCAGGAGAATGGCTCTTGCAGCTGCTATAAATTTAACATTAGGTAATCAAGACAAGGAAAACTATTACTTGCAATGGACCTGTAGGTGGATAAGTCTCATAAGTACTTGGGTGGAAGGCCTTGAATTTGACTCTACCTAAAACTGTAACTCTTGTGTAGAAAAAATAGTGATAGGTGACATGAAAGGTCTATATGCTATGTAAAGCGAATGCTGATGAAAGCATCTTTAAGGATGGAAAATGATGATGTACCTTTTAAAAACATTCGTATAGAATCATTTCATATGGTTGTCTAGTCTGAGATCATACCTGCGTGTTACCACCCAAACTAACAGCCTTGTAAGGGTGCTATTGGGGATAAGCACAACACGGGAAATGCACCACTGTCGCCTTAGCACAATCTCCCCGTCACTTTAAGCCAACTCCTTGAAGCCACGGGGGGTATCCCAATCCTTGGAAACAACCTATATAGTAGCTTTTGATAGCTCACGATACAAGTCACTTCAAACTACACACCTCAATATATGTTAGATAGACCAGTGCCAAAATAGCCAAATGCCTTGAGAATATTCAAGCAAGAGTTAGGGCAATAACTATTGCAATATAAAGAGGGTTAGGAGCTAATTATATGAGTGATGAGATCTGAAATAAGTATGCTACAGCAGAAGTATAAATCAACATTAAGATATCACTCTTTAATTGAAGGAGAAAGTACCTTTTACCACACAAGAGTGAGATTTAATTGCACAAATCAAGAATGAATGATACCTGAGTTGTCCCTTGATTATATGCTGCAAATTAGACCAACTTGCTGCTGTCCAACAATTCTAGAATCTGATATATGATTAAAAAATGCAGAAAATGCAGATTTTGGGTGAGGAAAAACACTCCAAGAGTAGTGCCTTAAAGTACTTAGAATGATGAACCTTGGGTACTTCAGCTAGGGCAATGAATAAACTATGCAAAAACAGTCCAACAATCATTAATTGCAAGTACAAATGAATAATAACCAAACAATTAGCTCAAACTTGCATAGATGGTGAATCCCCCTAGGGTTTCACCAAAAATCTCCAAAACGAAATATAACAGTAATGAACCGCTTAGGAGATGAATTTCGCCTTTAGAATGTGTTAGATTTCTTTTATAAACAATCCACTAGTGAAATATAAGCTAGGGTAGGGTTAGATTTCACCAATTGTGATTTTTATTGCTGCAATTTAATTTCCAAAATTAGTAAACACCTTTAAATTAGCCACAAGACGTTAGATAAAACCTTGAAGCACAATACCAATAAGGTCGATTTGCACTTAGGGTTAGAAATTAACAATGAAGCATAAACCCACGGATGAAAATGTCTAGAAAATGAAAGTAAACCGTTAGCTTTGCACTAGACAATGAAATACATATTTTTGATGGTATATCTTTTATATATTTTTATGTTTTTTATGGCATAACAAAAAAAATTGAATTTTTAAGGTTTTTTGTGTTTGGTTGTTGGGAGTTAAGCTTAGTGCCTTGTCTCCACTTGGGGCTTATGGGGTCAAGAAGTATGCCCCTCTAATAATTGGTTATCCAATGTTTATGGATTAGAATGAGAGACTAGGGCCTCAAAGCTAGTAGTCTCTTGTTTAATCAAGGCAAATCATGAAAACCAAGGCTCTACAAGAGGGGTTTTCTCTAGGGAATAGCCTTCACCAACAAGATCAACAAAAGACTTGAAAATAATACTTAAAGACCTTGCCAAGGAGTATAGAACTAATCAAGACAAGAGATAAGCACTCACCAAATCATTTTAGGGAAGAAGGAAGAGATACAAACCCTAGACATCCTCCCTCCAAGTAGTTGATAACTCCTTAATGGATCGATCTTGCTAGTTTTAGTAGAATTTTGAACATTCACAATAGCTTTTAAAAATACCAAGAAGAATAACCAAGAAAGAAAGAGATCCAAGAATTGACACCAATAAACACCAAGATTCAATGATCTCCAACAATTCACAACAATTTGGATTGAGAGGAGTGCCTTTATTTATAGATGAGGCTCACAACTCCTTCTCATTCTTTATTCCTTAAAATTAGGCTAAGGAATCAAGAAAAAATGACTTGTTATCCACACAACTTGGAGACTAAGTCAAATTATAATTAAAACATGCCACATATGCATAAAACCCTCATGCAAGAGGAAAATTCCACAAAAAATGGGGTCAATTTGCTCTCCAAGGGCAACGTTCCATCAAAAGAGTGATGTGGAGGGATCAAAACAAGGTGGAGTAGCCTCCCAAGCAAGTAAAACGCCAATGTTCCTCTCCTCTAATGTCCATAAATCCTTGAAATATGTCTCCAAAGCATGACCATGTCCATATCTAAGGTCAAGGCACCTCCATGAAGCATGGGAGTGACCCTCTGAGTCAAAAAATGGGTCATAAAACCCCCAACAACAAGAATGACGTAAAAAAGAACGGGTTAACCCTTATCAAAAGTCATGAAAGAAGTGGTCTAAAGTCCATCCACATCATTAAGGGTGAGTGCCATATGTCATCTTCTTCAAGTGCAAAGTCACTCAAGTGACCTCCACATCATCCAAGTGGCTCAAATAACACCCCAAGACGGTCATAAATTGCCCCAAGTGAGGTCGGCCCTCCTTTAGTGAGCAAAATGCTTTAAAAAAGTGCCAAAGGAGAGGGGGATGTTCTAGCATTTGACACATGTCAAGTGTAGAGGATGTACACGTGGAATTAATTAGCCCGTTCTTGCCTTGGAGAGTGTGACCAATGCCTCAAAACCCGTGAAACTGGATAATCATGTGCATAATCATCTTCAAGGGCCCATGACCAAAGTGTGGTACATACATAAGAAAGAGAGGTTCCATGTGTGGTAAAATAAGGTGTGCTAAACCATGGGTGCGACAACCCTTACAAGGCGCAATCATCTTTTACGTAGCAAAGAGTAAGTGAATAGTTAGGGCCTCGTAAATCATGTATCATAATAGATCCACCTCAGAAAGCCTGCATACCTACCCAGGACATAAATGCTCGACTTAGAGGGAGTTACCACCTTGAAGGGATAGTTGGCCAGAGCATTAAAACCAATCACTTCGAGAATGGGGACTAAAAGGACATGCCATGCCCGTCCACCTAAGGGGAACTGGGCAACCACTAACCAACACTTAATACATCAAATCTTCCCATCATGGCCACATATAAGGGAATCATCACACTTTCTGCTCATTAGAGTGGTCACATCTCGTGAAAAAATGTAGGGTACACTGTAGAGAATCTGAGGTGTGACACTACCTAAAGAATCTTGGAAGAAAATCAAAAGAGTACATAAATGATGTGTATTAGTAGAATTGGGAATAAAGGTACAAACAACCTTTGCTACAATATTAATTGAAACATGTATTCTACCTTTAAAAGGGGACGTTTTGTGTTAGGGCATGACATATTTAGTCAAATTAATAAATTTTGACCTAGAGAGATTACCATATCAAGCAATAATCGTGAATAATGATAAGGGATGATAAATTAAGGAATTAAAGAGATTAACTTGTTTGAAAAACTGCTTGCTATCAAGGAGTTAGTGAAAATGAAGGTAGTAATAAAGATCTGGCAAAAACCTAAAAATATGGATTTTTATGAAAGTGAGATTAGTGTTGAGATTCACAAGTGAAAGTTGGAGAATTGAATGGAACCAAAGACAAACTCAAATTCTGCAATAACACAGTGACAAGTGTGCTAGAGAGAGATAACCCTAGTGTGCTAGAGAGAGAAATATGCATGTTATCATGCAAATCTGCACTAGCAAAGCTGCCTAATAATTATAGGCCACCTAGCCCTGTCACCTCTAGATGCCTATCTGTTTGGATTGGTGCTTTTCCAGTCCCAGGGGGTGTCCCTAGGGATTGTATGCTGTTATCAAACAAACAAATCTGCATAGAATCCAATTTGATTAGCACACACAAAACTCACTATTGAGATACCCGAAAGCTGTTAAGAACAAGGATAAATTCTTAGTAAAAATAAAGGTTGTTGGGATTAGATTCTTAAGTCAATTACTACAGTGAAACAAAACAAATAGAATGAAGAGAATATATGCCTTAAGTGAATAATAATTCAAAGTAAGTGCATGAAATCCAACCAAAGTAGTGCAATACTATCAAACTAATGTCCAACCTAGATATTCTAGGAGCCAGAGAGAAGGCATAATCGACCCAAATCAATGTATTAATCAAGAGACATGGATTACATTGATTAATGGCAATGTTGGAGGTGGATTATTGGAATTGTAGGTTTAGTAGTAGGCAATGATGGAGGTGGATTATTGGAATTGTTACCCCCCCACTTCTAGGGATAACTAGAGGAGAATTTTTTTCTTCATTAGAGGCAGTAGATCCAATGATGGTATAATGGACTCTCCACAGACAACATCTCGTAGATGTCTCCCATCCATGCTCAACTTAGCTCACCCATATGATATGGTACATTTTACACACTCATGTGCATCATTTTGACACTTCATATCGAGTGATAGTGTTAATACTTGAGGCATGAAAATTGTGATCATGGGTTGATTTGGATAATGAATCATTATGCTTTGGAGTTATGATTTTTGCCCTATCTCACCTTAGTGGTCATTATAATCTTCTAGTCAAGTGTTGTCACTCTTGGGCAAAGTTGTACTATTGGGATGGCCTTAATGGGGGTAACGTGTTCATATCCCTTACCATACCTAACATTTTTTTATCTATCTCCTATCTGTTGTCCTTTCTTTTGGGGTTGGGTGTTACATGTATCCCAAAATGGTCCATGCCTCATAATCCATGAGAAGAAGGGGCTAGAAAGCTCGAGGTTGATGCAGTTTTACAAAAAATGACATAGAAAGAGCAAAAGCCCCAAAGACAATGCGGGGAAAGAAACAAAATAAAAAAAAACAAAGTATTAAAAACCAAGAAAATAAAGAAGCATGAGCTCTACCCCCTCGCTAAGAGGCCATCACCCTAAGTCCTATGCAATGAATGCATATCTTACAAAAGCACTCAGCAAATGAAATGTTAAAATCCAAAAGAGGTCAAAGCTATAAAGAAAAAGGCAAGCGAGGGTTTGGAAAGACATAGTGTCGAGGAAAGGGTATCTCATTGTCGAAGCGCTCCCTCTACAAAGGCGCTCATGAGGATGAATATTATACATGGCCTTGCATTTCAATGACATCCACCCCATGAAGTAAATCCCAATCCATACCATTATCATTGCACATACCCTTTGATGGCTTTACTTGGGACATACCTCTTGGTATGAGTACTAGCACACCGAATAGGGGCTAATGATGACCCTCCCATACCTAGACTTGGCAAATTGCATAATTTTGTAAGCTAGTGTGAATTTTGAAGATGATATTCTCTGAGATCTATCTAGTGACTTTTGTATTAACATGACTCACTTTATATGATGTGTTTGGATTGTGTACCTTGACTCTGGTCTTCATGATGCCTCTTGGACCACATGGGCCCCCTCCTGGGACGATGCTTGTACATGGTTGATGACACTTGGATCCTTTGGAGGATGATGAGGGGCTATTGCCCCAACTTGTATAGAGGTTGTCCTTGTCACTTGAGAGAGGTCGTTTGGCACCCCTAGGAGGATGTTGGAGGATTTGATCACATTGCTCCAGTCATAGACCCCTTAACATGTGTGGACATGATCTCGAGGTCAATGATGATGGGACGTTCCACCTAGAGGACGATTGGTTTGATGGGACATTTCACCTTTTGAGGAGGGCGATTGGATTTTTCTTGAGGATGTTGCACTTAGATGGATGACGTGGCACTTCTCCATGCATGATGGCATCCTTTGGAGATGGGATGTTACCTTTGGATGATGAGACGTTGCCTTAGGAGCATGGATGTTCTACTTTGATGATGATTGGACTCTCTTGATGAGACATTAGGGTTTCCTTGAGATGACGTGGCCCCTCTGATGATGTCACACCCTTTGGATATGAAACGTTGTACCCTTCCATCACAACGTTTCACTTTTTGAGCTTTCTTTTCAGTGTTCACCTTTGTGGAGTGAGTTGTCCCCTTTTGAGGCCACACGTGCGAAGCATTTGAGCACTTTTATTGGGACAATTTGATGTATGAGCTTGGTTACTTCGTCTTGGAGGCATCTTTAGGGGTCTTACCTATCCACTTTGTATCATGGATTATTTATGTATTTTTGCCTTAGATCTAAGGTTTATGAGGGATAAAGGCATTATTTTATGTTTTAGGGCTTGTATTGTGTGACAAGGGTGCTAGATCTCTCATATAAATAAGAGAAACACTTCTCACTTTCAAATCATTGCTACTTGTGGAGTACTACTTGTTTACTTCTACTTGTCTCTTTCACGAAGAATGCTATGGATGGTTAACTAGGACGATTTCTTTGGGAGCTAATGTTTGTGGATCTTCTACTACTTGGATGACATGGAAACTAGGGTTTTGATGGATGGAGGATTTTTTGAGTAAGTCTATTCTTTTCATCTTATGTTTTGTTTAATTATGCATTGTTAGATTGATGTTGTTCTCAAATGGTGATTATTCATCCTCTTTTGATAATTTTTAAACAAACCCTATTTGTCAAAACCCTTGGAAGGTTTACTAGTGGAGTAATCTTCCCTTGTTTTATCCCCCAAATATTTTAGGAATATTGCCTAGGGTTAGTAGTGGACTACCTCTAAGTTTTACCCTAAAATTATCCACTTCATTCTCTCAAAGAAGGACTTCTTTTTGACCCCATATGCTCGAAGGAGTAGGCACTAATCTTTTCTCCATAATAGTCAATCAAAATTTCTGAATTTTACTACTTAGGGTTAGGGTTTTAATTTGCCGCAAATTTTCACTTTCAGCCATAGAAACCTAGACATTTAGGGTGTTTCGGCATACTATTTCCCTAAACTCATCACTTGTTGATTTTTCTAATTTCCAGATCTGATAATTATTGCCTTATGATTTTCAAATAGATTTTAATGCCATTGTTATCATAGAATAATTACACACTGAAAATTTCAACTGAAATAAAACTGCAGCGGAATAACAGAATCGTAGAGAGATATCCATGCACAATAGACACAATATGTTTACCCTGGGGAACCCAACCTTGGGAGAAAAACCAACAACTTTTATATAGAAGAAATCAATCCAATATATTACCAGTATATCACCATCAAATAGCCAAAATACCAATCAAAGAATATCCTCTCCAAGCCTAGCGCCTCCAAGAGCTAGCGCAATACTCCAAGAGACTAGCGAATAAGTAAGAAAACCAAGAACTCCAAGAATAGCGAAAATTTCAGATATGTGCCTTCCTTGTGCGATGAGAGAGTGAGTGTGTGTCAAAATGAAATGAACTTGCCTTTATTTATACTAGTCAAGTCACCTTATTTTACTTGCAGGGCCGACTTGTACTTTTGGTCTTCAATATGCTTTCTATGGTTTCTTTAATGGTGTAGATGGGTCTTCTTGTACTTCTTGGCATTTCTTCTCTTCTAGAAAAGTTTCTCATGAGCCATGTTGATGATCCTTCTCCACACAATTGTGTCTAGCACCTCGGGTCGTTTACCCGTCCTTGTCAAATCACCATGACTAAGGACAAAGACCACACCAGGGCCATTCGCCACAGATACACCCCTGTGAGTGAGTTTCAGCCCGATGCTATCTGACACGTGGAAAGCACCTCAAGCACCTTGAGTCCATATCACTCCTTGTCATGATCAAGGAAGGACTACACCTGGGCCCATTTACCACAAGTACACCCTTGTGTTAAATGTATCCTATCTCCCTTGGTCTGTAGCCGAATCTAGGAGAAGGTCCGCCCGATGCTTACCAGGGCCATTCACCACAGGTACACCCCTGTGGGTGAATGTTTGCTCGATGCTACCACACACTGGAGGAACACTAGCACCTCAAGTCTTTTGTCCTTTGAAGACTACGCCTGGGCCATTCACCACAAGTACACCCCTGTGAGTGAATGTCTACCTAATGCTGCCTCCTGGAGAACCATCAACACCTCGAGTCTTCTGTCCTTCGAAGACTACGCCAAGGCCATTCTCCACTGGTCAAATCACCATGACTAATCTCGGGAGAATCTCTGCCCGATGTTGCCCAAACATCAACACTCCCTCTCAGCGAGGGAGACATTCTACATCACGCCAACCTTGTCTCTGAAGTATTCGAACTTCTCTCTAGACAGAGGCTTGGTGAGAATGTCCTCAATCTGCTCGTCTGTGGATATGTACTGGAGCTTCACTGCTCCCTTCTGCACCATGTCTTGGATGAAGTGATATTTGATTTCAATATGATTTGACCTGTCATGAAATACTGGATTTTCCGAAAACTTGACACAATTTTGATTGTCACAATGTATCAAGGTTGTCTTTAGCTCCTGATCAAATAGTCTTGCAAGAAGTTTCCGAAGCCACATTGCTTCACGACATGCGACACTGGTTGCGATATACTCTTCCTCTGTTGTACCGAGTGCTACAAAAGTCTGCTTCCTACTAAACCAGGATATCATAGCTGATCCCAAGCTGAAGCGATACCCCGAGGTGCTCTTTCTATCCACTGCACTCCCTGCCCAGTTAGAATCTGTATATCCCTGCAACCTCACTTCATCACTTGAGACATATCTCAGACCATATCCAACTGTACCATGCAGGTACCTCAACACATGCTTTGTTGCAACCCAATGAAAGTGTCTCGGCTCAACCATGAACTGGTTCAAGGTGCTCATTGCAAAGCAAATATCTGGCATGGTGTTAACTAGGTAGATCAAGGATCCAATTAGCTGCCTGTACATAGTGGGATCCACCAAATCTGAATTTGAAGCAGAATCACTCAACTTCTTTAGATTTGTCATCATAGGTGTAGCCGTGGACTTGCAGTTTATCATACTGAATCTGCTCAAGATCTCAACTGTGTACTTTCCTTGCCCAAGGAAGATCTCGCCTGGTTTTTGCCACACCTTTAATCCCAAGAAATAATGCATCAAGCCAAGATCCTTAATTTTGAACTTTGAGGCCAACTCCCTCTTGCACTCGACAATAAGCCTTTCTGCTCCCGTAAGGAACAAATCATCAACATATAGTACCAAGATCAAGGGATCACCATCAACAACCTTGTAGTAAAGGTTGGGATGTGCATCACTCTTGGTGAAGCCCAAGCTCATCAAGTATCCATCAATCCTGGAGTACCATGCCCTAGGTGCCTGCTTGAGTCCATACATAGCCTTCTTTAATCTGCAAACATGAGACTCCTTCCCATGTATCACAAAGCCCTGAGGTTGCTCTTTGTACACTTCCTCCTCAATCATACCTTTGAGGAACACGGTCTTCACATCCATCTGATGTAGTCTCCAACCCATAACTGAAGCAAGAGAAATAATAGTCTTGATGGAAGTGTACCTGGCGACTGGAGCAAAAGTCTCCTCATAGTCTACTCCCTCTTTCTGGGAGAATCCTCTCGCCACAAACCTCACTTTGTACTTCTCGATGTTGCCATCTGCTGCATGTCTGATCTTGTAGATCCACTTGGAAGTCACCACTGACTTCCCCTCAGGTCTCATAACTATCTCCCACACATCATTCTTCATGATGGACTGATACTCTTCCATCATGGCATCCTTCCAAACCTGTTGGCCTGCTGCCTCTTCATAACTGGAAGGTTCCGAATCAATGATGTGGCTCATCAATGCCATATAACTCGAGAATCTTTGAGGTTGTTTTCTCTCCCTGAAAGTACCACGGGGAGCTGCATGCCCCTCTGCATCCTGCAAAGTATCATGAAGCCATTCTGGCCTCTTCTTGGTCACTACATCTCTAGGTAGATCCACTAACTCGACTGACTCCTCCTGATAGTCTGAAGGATGAACAACTGGGCTAGAGAGATGTGTACCATCATCCTTTGGAGCCTCCTGCTCCTCACTATCAATCTCCACGTGAGACTCTCTAGATCTCCTGAAGGCTACTTCTTCATCAAAGGTAACATCTCAACTAACCTTAATCTGACGTTGTCCTGGAATGTAGATTCTGTAGGCCTTTGAAGTTTCGCTGCATCCCACGAAAGCACCCTTCTTTCCAGAGGGTTCTAACTTCGTCCTCTTCTCCTTGGGCACATGGATGTATACTGGACAACCAAAAATCCTCAAGTGGCTGACCTCTGGCTTCACACTTGTGAATGCCTCCTCAAGAGTCTTATCTCCCAATAACCGGTGAGGACTCCCATTCTGAACATAAACTACTGTGCTGGAAGACTCTGCCCATAAGAACATGGGTAGATTCTAATCATGAATCATTGCCTTGACAACCTCCACAATGGACCCGTTCTTCCTTTCTGCAACACCATTTTGCCGAGGGTTGTAAGGAATTGTAAACTCCCTCTTGATCCCTGCTTCCTTGCAGAAATCGCTGAAGTCGTTGGAAGTATACTCTCCTCCATTATCTGTCCTCAAAACTCTGATCTTCTTCCTTGTCAAGTTCTCTATCTGAGCCTTGAATTCCTGGAACCTGCTGAAGACTTCATCCTTTGTCTTCATGAAGTAGATCCATGTCTTCCGGGAGAAGTCATCAATGAATGTCACATAGTACAAGAAGCACCCAAAGATGATACTGTCATTGGTCCGCATACATCTGAATGCATTAGATCCAAGATTCCTTTGGATCTACTATCACTGCTTTGATTAGGTCCCTTGGTATTCTTACCAAGAGTACAACCCCTGCAAACGCCTTCATGTTCTATCTGGAGCTCTGGAATACCTGTAACCATCCTTCTTAATGCTGACAAAGCCCTGTAATGTATGTGAGAAAATCTTTGATGCCATAACTCACATAAGTTTGTATTATCATGTACCAATGCCTGTGCTGGTCATCTTGATAATCTGTACAGTCCTCCCTCTTGAACACTAATCACTTCTGCTGCGTCTATGTTCGAGTCCTTAGGCCTTACAAGAACCTGACCATCCACAGATGCAACTTTGTGATCTCTATCCTCCAATGCTGAGATAGAGAGCAGGTTCTTCCTTAATCCTGGTACAAACAATACATTTCTCATGTGTAGAGATTTTCCAGATTCTAGTTGTAACGTTATAGTTCCAACTCCTTTTACTGCGTACTTCGCATTGTCCCCAAGTTCCACCTGTAATGATGAGTTCTTTTCTATTAAATCTCTGAAAGAATCTTGGTAACTTGTCATGTGTCTTGAAGCACCGTTGTCTATCAACCAAGTATCACTATTGTCTGTAATAGTGCCTATAAGAGCGGAGACAAAGGAATATTCTTTCTGAAGTTTGTCTGCAAGCTCGTCAGGCTTGGATTCCTTTGTCTTTATGGTAACCTGCTTGGAACAATAACAATAACAAGAACAAGAACAAGTGTCTTCTTTTTTGAAATTGGACATCATCTTGACAGGAAGAAGTCTAAACCAAAGGATTCAATGTTTTTGGCAAAATGTCAATAGGCCAGAAACCCAAAATTTCAACTTTGATGGATTGTCAATCTGAGAGGTGCAATAGGTGCGCTAGGGCAAGGCGAGTTGCTCTGTGTTCGAATTAGTCCCAAGGACTTTCAATAAATGCTCAACGAGCTTGACAAGTTCAGGTTTGAGCAATGGCAATTTTCATGTGCAGCGACAAATATTAACAAAGCTCTGATCCCATGTTGAGTTTTCTAATTTCCAGACCTTATAATTATTGTCTTATGATTTTCAAACAGATTTTAATGCCACTGTTATCATAGAATAATTACATTGAAATTTTCAACTGAAATAAAATTGCAGCGGAATAATAGAATCACATAGAGATAGCCATGCACAATAGACACAATATTTTTACCCCGGGAAACCCAACCTTGGGAGAAAACCCAACAACTTTTCTATAGAAGAAATTATCCAAGATATTACCAATATATCACCATCAAATAGCCAAAATACCTATGTTACCGGATCCTCCTGGTCTGAACGCTAGATCCGCGGATCCGCGTTTAAGATCCGGATCCGGATCCGGATCTGCTCGGAAACGCCAAAGAACCGCCACCTGTCGATTCCTCTCAAACTGGAAACGGATCCCGGTTGAAGGAGACGGATCCCGAGCTCCCGACCCCACACACGCGCGGATCCGAGCAAAAATTATATTTAATTTTTAGGTATTTGGTAATTTAGGGTTTTTCTGTGTATTTGTTTTAATTACGGACAAGTCACGGCCTCGGTAATGTATATGATTAATTTGTTATGACTGACAGGCACCAAACATGGTCTTCTGATAATGTGCGATTCATTTTTTAAAGACTGGCAGGTTTTGAGGTTGTGGCGTTGTGTGCGTACTAGTGTTTGTTAATGATTCAATCATTTGTTCTAACAAATTGATTTCTCTGTAGAGTATTCATGGCTCGAAATTAGTAAAAATATGAACGATCTTTCACTTTACGAAGCATTTTTCTCCTTGAAAGTTGGAAGCAGCAGACATTTCCTGATGCCTCTTTGAACTCCTACACGGCCAGAGAAGCCATGAATTTGTTCCCATGGCTTAGGAGTTGAAGTGTGAAATTCAATAGTAAGTCAAAAAAAGGAAGTATGTTGATTACAACCAAGTCACCGGGTTCTTGAAATTCGTCATTAAATTCAAGACTACGAGTGGGGGCGGCGGCTACATGCTACGGTTGCGACTACAGGCTGCAAACTACGGTCTGCGGCTACGAGCACGGGCTACGGGCACAGGCTGCCATTGGCGGCTACGGGCACAGGCTGCCATTCGCGGATACGGGAACAATATTGCGGCTACAGGAAACAATAAAGCTATAATATATTATAAACGTAGTTGACCCTATTCTAGCGTTTAAGAAGCAGTTCGGGAAAAAGTTCAATAAAGCTATAATATATTATAATTTATGTAGTTATATNTGTGGCGTTGTGTGCGTACTAGTGTTTGTTAATGATTCAGTCATTTGTTCTAACAAATTGATTTCTCTGTAGAGCATTCATGGCTCGAAATTAGTAAAAATATGAACGATCTTTCACTTTACGAAGCATTTTTCTCCTTGAAAGTTGGAAGCAGCAGACATTTCCCAATGCCTCTTTGAACTTCTACACGGCCAGAGAAGCCATGAATTTGTTCCCATGGCTTAGGAGTTGAAATGTGAAATTCAATAATAAGTCAAAAAAAGGAAGTATGTTGATTACAGCCAAGTCACCGGGTTCTTGAAATTCGTCATTAAATTCACGACTATGAGTGGGGGCGGCGGCTACATGCTACGGTTGCGACTACAGGCTGCAAACTACGGTCTGCGGCTACGAGCACGGGCTACGGGCACAGGCTGCCATTGGCGGCTACCATTGGCGGCTACGGGCACAGGCTGCCATTCGCAGATACGGGAACAATATTGCGGCTACAGGAAACAATAAAGCTATAATATATTATAAACGTAGTTGACCCTATTCTAGCGTTTAAGAAGCAGTTCGGGAAAAAGTTCAATAAAGCTATAATATATTATAATTTATGTAGTTATATATTGTATAGGTTTTTTAATATAATATAAATTATCTAATATATGTTATAAACTTATATAAATGTGGAAATTAAATATTTGTTATGTAATTAATGTTATTTCTCAAAATAAATAATCTTTTATATTTATATTATTGCTTAATAAGTTAATTATTACTTGGTACTTTATTACTTAATTATATACAGCTTAAGTGGGTCTAATAGTGAAGAACATGTGTTTCCTCCTAAGAGGTCACAACTTTAAAGGGGGTTAGGGTATGTATACCTCTGTAGACTTTACCTTGAATATATATTTTTTAAATTAAAAAAATATTATTATATTTTTGTACTTGACGTATCCTCGCCGTATCCGGATCCTGGCTTTTCAAAAATCTAACGAATCCGTATCCGGATCCGAATCCGTATCCGAATCCTGGTAACATAGCAAAATACCAATCAAAGAATATCCTCTCCAAGCCTAGCGCCTCCAAGAGCTAGCGCAATACTCCAAGAGACCAGCGAATAAGTAAGAAGACCAAGAACTCCAAGAAGAGTGAAAATTTAAGATATGCGCCTTCCTTGTGTGATGAGAGAGTGAGTGTGTGTCAAAATGAAATAAACTTGCCTTTATTTATACTAGTCAAGTCACCTTATTTTACTGGCAGGGCCAACTTGTACTTTTGGTCTTCAATATGCTTTCTCGGGTTTCTTTAATGGTGTAGATGGGTCTTCTTGTACTTCTTGGCATTTCTTCTCTTCTAGAAAAGTTTCTCATGAGCCATGTTGATGATCCTTCTCCTCACAACTGTGTCTAGCACCTCGGGTCTTTTACCCGTCCTTGTCAAATCACCATGACTAAGGACAAAGACCACACCAGGGCCATTCACCACAGGTACACCCCTGTGAGTGGTGTCAACCTGATGCTATCTGACACGTGGAAAGCACCTCGAGTCCATATCACTCCTTGTCATGATCAAGGAAGGACTACACCTGGGCCCATTTACCACATGTACACCCTTGTGATAAATGTATCCTATCTCCCTTGGTCTGTAGCCGAATCTAGGAGAAGGTCCACCCGATGCTTACCAGGGCCATTCACCATAGGTACACCCCTGTGGGTGAATGTTTGCCCGATGCTACCACACACTGGAGGAACACTAGCACCTCGAGTCTTCTGTCCTTTGAAGACTATGCCTGGGCCATTCACCACAGGTACACCCTTGTGAGTGAATGTCTGCCCGATGCTGCCTCCTGGAGAACCATCAGCAGCTCGAGTCTTCTGTCCTTCGAAGACTATGCTGGGGCCATTCTCCACTGGTCAAATCACCATGACCAATCCCGTGAGAATGTCTGCCCGATGCTGCCCAAACATCAACATCACTATGACCCTAAAATAATTTTCTAGAATGATATTACAGCCATTTAAGTAAGGCAGAACGTATAGGGTTTTAGGGTTGATTTTTACTGCTGATTTTTCTGATTTTGTTGGCAAATTAAACTCTAATTCAACCTAGGATTTACCCTTATATTTTACTGGATCTTTTTATGATCAAAGGGTTATATTTTTACTGCTGTAAATTGATTATTTTATTGCTTTCATAAAATTACTGCTGCTGAAAATTCATTGATTTACTGCTGTAATACACTTATTACTGCTAAAAATTACATTTAATACTGCTGAAAAATTGTGCATTTTACTGTTGAAATAATCTCTATACTATTAGAGATCATTTATTTTTACTGCCGTAATATTTTTCTTACTGTTGTTATAACTGGTTTATTGTTGATATTTCTTCCATTTCTTTCATTTTTCACTTCATCCTTAGACATTTTCTCATTCTCTAGTGTTTGGGGATCTTGCTAAACTCACTCTTGAACTGAAAAGCCTCTTCTCTAGGCTTGAGTCCTCTTCATTTCAAATTTGGAAATTGTCTTACCTCACCACCTCTTCTTCAATTTATTTATCTTAATCTTGGTGGTAGTGTTAGTAGTCACCCCGGGGGGTCCTAGACTTGATTGTGTCTTGCCTAGGGATTCTTGAAGGCTACTAGGGAAGCCTCCGTTTTGTTGGATACTATTCCTTCACTAAAGAGAGGGAAGTTGTTGCCTAGGTGACAATGGTGACTTCTTCCATGTTCCACTTGTCTTAGTACCATGTGAAGGTTTTGCACTTGGTGCTAGATTGTGTGGTAACGGGAACTGGTAGGTGAAAGGATGATGAGAGTACATTGTTGCAATCTGCTAAAAAATTACTGTCTAACCCTTCAATGTCTTCTTTCTCTGCTTATATAGAATCCCAATCCAATCCTAAATTGGCTGTGGAAAAAAGGCAAGAAAGGATATTAAATCAGAGAATCCCTACATGCCTACCACTGTAGTTCTAGCTGCTGCTTGAATGAGCTATTTATGGCAAAGAAAGCTGCTGTTCTAGTAGGTTGATTTCACCAAAACAACAGTTTGCATGTCATCACTCTCAAGGGAAGGAAAGTTCATGCATGTGTGCTTCGTATAGATAATTAGTAGCCGATCATAGCACCCCCTTGAACCCTTCAAATTATGTAGTCAAAGCACTTTCTCCAAATAAAACATACTTTCAAACTCTGAATTGCATGACATAACTTTAAAGATAAAGCAAGGAAAAATCTTTTTGGGATATAATTAGCATGTGCCATGTCTAGACATGAGACCTCC
>ML824387.1:60793-83882 GCA_009831015.1 Picea engelmannii | reverse complement strand
AAAACCCAAAAATATCCATCTAAACTCACACCAGCTGACCAAAGACTCTTTTACACAACCCAACAATGAAGAAATGTGCTCAATGGATGGATTTAGTCATCCAACAATGGAAAAAAAATTCCAGGGTGATTTTAGGCACTTGACATCAGATAAAAACATCCAGGGGTCTCTAAATTCTCCCAAGTAGTAAATGAAATACCTAGGGGTAGGTAAATTTTCCCAAAGGTCTCTGAATTCATCCAAGTTGTAAACAACATGCCTGGGGGTGTCTAAATTTTCCTAGGTAGTAAACAACATGCCCAAGGGTCTCTGAATTCATCTAGATAATACAAAAAATGCTCAAGAAGAGGAGAACACGCCCGAGGGTCTGTAAATTCACCCAGGCAAGGGATAAAACATCCAATAAGAAAAAGAACGATGTGTACAACCAATGTGCAAAAGAAAAAATACCCAACAAACAATAAATTATGTGAATGGGTGTTATAGGTTGAAAATCTACTTTAACATAAAATGTATAGATCACTATAACTCATAACAAAAATACCCCCAAAAAATAGAATGCATTAACTCACATATATCAATGTTTAAATGAGATTTTTATTATGATTGGGAGAAAAATTAGAAAGGGGTGAGCTATACACAAAGTTTGTGCATTGTTACTCACTAACAATACAAAATTTCAGAGGCCATGGCTCAGAGACACCTTCATTTAGAGTGAAGGTGCACATTAACTCCTTCATCCACTCAACTTCAAGCATGCTTCCCTCTTTGAGCTCTAATTTCTTCTACTGTCCTTCCCTATTTCTCCTTACATCTCCCCCATTAACCTATTTTCTACATCATTCTGTTAATGCGCTACCTTGGAATGCCAACCGTCACATGCTTTGTTTCCAATTCCCATTTTTCCAAAATACAAAATAAAATGAAAACAACAATTACAAGTTTATTATAATTTTACAAAATAATTTAGGCAAGAATCCAATTCAAATCAGGCTTTTAATACAACTATGTATATCACGAATAGATGTTCTCACAATATCTTGAGGGACATGACACTAGAGGAGGAATTTACTAATGTGAAACTAGATCTATCTCATCTTCATGTGATTGGTAATCCAATTTATATTACGTGCCTAAGGAGAAGAGGACAAAGTTGGAACCCTCCAGTATGAAGGGTATCTTTGTTGGATATAGTGACACCTACAAAGATTACAAGGTTTATATTCCAACTCAGGAGAACATTGTGGTAAATAGAGATGTGAAGTTTGATAAGAGAGCTTTCGGTTCTCATGAATTTCCTTTAGTGATTGAAGAAAGCGAGGAAGTTTTTTTTTGAAAGACTAACCCTGCGACTCCTAATGAGCCATATTTAAGTGAGGATGACGTGAGGCTAGGATTATATATGCCCCTCACCTTCCACCCTATCCCATGGGAGACTGAGATGGCTTACTTAGACGTTGCAAGAGACTCAATAAATTATAGGAGCACCCAAATTGTCACCAAGGCCAAGTGTACCTCATAGAATATATACTAGTCATTTAGCATTGGTTTCTTCCATCCATGAGACTTCCAGTGGTTTATTGGAGGAGAGATGTGACGCCTTGATGGAGGATATTAAGATTGATTAGAAAATTGTAGCTGATGGGAGTATTATGGAGTACAAATCCAGGAGGGAATCTAGATTCTCTTAGATAGAGGGAGTTTCCCTTGGCTATACTGTTACATTTTGGATTCTCTCGAGATGAGGGAGTCGACCTAGTTCAATTTGGTTAAGTTGCTAAAGGATTTGAGGCACATGAGAGAGGTTTTCATGTTGACAAGTTGATAATGACCTTGCATAGTTTGATGACTATACCATGAGCTTTATATTCCATGATTGATTTGATCTTGTATTGGAGATGTGATTGTCTTTGTGAGATGTCTTAGAGAGTTCATGATGTGGTGCATGTTGATGTTGTCCCATGATGTTTAGTTAGATGATGATGGAGTTTGGCATGCTTCTTTTTCTCTAGGGAGATATTCCTTCATATTCATAGATGGTCGATATTCATTGGATGATTGAGATGTTGTGATAGCATGGTTAACAACTTTGTTGCAAATGACAATGGTTTCTTATGAGACTGCAACCAATACTAATTTGCAAATAATAGGTTTGGTGGAGTTGCAAAGGGAGTCAACATGTGTTGATGTAAACATTCTCCATGTAAAGAGGGAGTGTTAGATTTCTGCGTTACTCCATACGTATTTATACCATGTTTACGGGTGATTCATGAGATTTGGGGTACATGGTGTATGTTCATCCCTTGGATGGTCCAGGATGGATTGTAGCATGAGAGATGGTTCATGATGGATATGCATAGTTGAGATAACTTGCTTAGTGGATGCTTGACCTTTATTGATTGCAGGCTTGTCGATCCATATTCACGAATCATCCTTATAGTCCACGTTCCACCATGTATATAATTCATTTCCTACTTTTAATTTCTAATTCATGGTCCATTGCACTACTTACAATTTCATGTTTCCATGATATGTCATGAAAAAATTGCATGAGTTCACAAGACTTAGTCATTTTTATTAACTCCTACTGTGCGAGGATTCCTAAGTTGTGCAAATATTCTTCACTTCGAAACCATACCTCTGCGCTTCGCACAAAATGAACCTCCACACAATATTCTTTCCACACAAGTTCAACACTTGGTTTTTTTTTTAATTGTTTTTTCTCTCGTGTGAAGAACCCAACACCAACTCTCATCTTCACACACCCTTTTTGTTCCACACTTCTGCCACCTTCATAATGCATTCCACATTCTCCAAAATGTATACTCTCCATACTTAGCCATTTTTTTATTTAAGTTGAGTGTATAATTGTGCATGTCCTACCCTTCCTCACAACTCCTCGCCCTCGCATGCATCTTCTTTTATAAAACCTTTTCCTCCATACACCTGATCTCCACACACTCCTCGACCTCTGTACAATCCATACTTCCCCACAACTAAACTCTTGTAGGATTGATCTCTCTTTACACCCTATTCCATACTTAAGAAAATTCTCATTAAGCCATCATACACTATCCACCTCTCTTGAGGGACATTTATGATTCATTAATGAATGCCTAATTTACAATGCAAAAGACGATAATTTGTGGATTGATGTGGATTAATTATCCCATTTTCCCATGGAGCACTTGCTTTTCAAAATAACTTCCATTTATTATTCATGCATGTCCGAAAGGAAATTGTATGTGATCAAGTGACATCTTATTGATATTATCTATGAGCTTAGCTTTTAAACATCTTGAGCTCCATAATTCATAAGTAATATTGTCACCTATATCAAAACACATTGAAAGAAATAAAAAACATGGAAACTAGAAGAAGAAAGGATCCTTTTTGTGGAGATAATGTCCATTCTCTTGCACACCAAAAAAAGGACTTCCTATGGTCGACTTCATATCAACATTTTTTGAGCCTAACTCATGAGTAGAAGCTTAACAACACGATTTGGATGATAGGTTTGGTAAATGCGAGTTTCATGCCATAATTTTTTGACTTCGGGGAATTAGTTTCCTATTGTGCACACATATTTGATTCTAAGAGTAGAATGATTCAAGTAGTTTCCAAAGGGAACAACTCAATTCTGTTAACTCCAAAGGTTTTCAAAAGAATGCTTCAATCCCCCACCTTCATCAAAAGTCTCAAGCTTCTAGATGTTAATGCCTTTCTAGAGTCCCAGGGTAGTGGGGTTAAATTATTAAAGAATTTCATGGCACCATCTACCAAAATACCAACTGACTTTTATACTATTGATATATCTTTACTGGTGGAGCTATATCAATCATTTTCATGGTTATTGTCCCCGAGGTGTAGGACAATCGGTGACAAAGTGTGATGTTAAGGCACTCTGTGATGTTAAAATCAACAGTTCGAAACCTGTGGGGAAAAAAAATCCATCCATGTTAAGGGTTGGTGTGGCTCAGGTCAGATGCGATCCCTGGGTGATTTTGATGGCTTAGATGCCCCCGAGTCGTGATTTCTCAACCACATGCTAGTACCACGGGTCACAGATAAACTAGCAAATAATATATATATATTTTTCATGGTTATTTGCATGTATGATGGGACAATATCTATGATGTAGACCCCCCTTCTCCCCTCAGGGTTGCTCAACCTCCCAGTCTAGGATCGTTCTAAACAAGGAGTCAAATTGACTCTTCGGCCTTTATCAGACCCAAATCAGTTTACACAAGTCCCCTTTCTCTTCTGGTGCAGGACCTATGATGCCCATGACCTCTTCCTATGCACTTCTGAAATGTTGAGTTTAAGGTGTTATCTCTTGCTTCATTAGCCCATTCCTCCATATGGCCCTAGGCTATGACCTCACTTAATTATTTGATTACAGGCACGACCTAGGGTGGTTTTATACCAACCCGCTTTTCTCCCCACAATTCACTATAAAGCCCCATGTATCCCCTTAGCAATACTGTGGTTTCAATTGCGACCCACTCTAAGAATTTTAAAGTCCGAGCATGTTCTGGCCCTGCAATCCAACTCGACCATCGATCTTCTGAAATCGACAGTGTTTCATAATCAACCAATGAGGTCTATCCTCCTTTTCTTCCTTCTCCCCAGAGTGCGCTATCCTAGATCCCCACGACCTGTCAACACATGTCCCTTTGAATCAACGGTCGTGATTGATTTCGTCTTTCAACCTTCAGGATTTTCAACTCTCAACCCCTGCTTCCTCTACATGACAATATTCCGAAGTGGAAGATCTACTGACACCTGTCCTCAACCAACGAACGTCTCAGATGAACTCCGAATCTCCGCCTTTGGGAGTTCTTGTTCAACACCTCCTCTTTATTCTGGAGTAATTTCTCCAAAATGGTAGATCGTATTCCACGTGTCCTCCTCAAATCGACGGTTTTGTCTCCTCTTCAGGACTTTGGCCCTTTCAACCAGATCAACGATCCTTTGTCCCCCTTCTCGATCAACAATCGAGATTCTACTTCGAGACTTCGACACCTTCACCTTCCACTTTCCTCCGGAGTATTCCGTACTCAAAGTTCTAGATATAGCGCCATGCGTCCACCTCAAATCAACAGTTCTCTTCCACTTCAGGACTTTGACCTTCAGAAGTCTCGACTTCTCCAAATTCTGTTTCTCCCAGAGTGTTTTACCCAAAGTCCATGATATAATGACGCGTGTCCTCCCGCAGATCGACGACTCCTAACCACTTCGACTATTCAGACTTTGGGAGTTTCAACACTCCACCTTCACTTCCTCCTGGAGCTCACGATCCATCGACGTGTGTCCTTCTAGATCTTAAAGTCCATATTTACTTCGGTTCTTTGGGGTTCAGGATTTTCAAACTCCTACGCACTCGTTCCTCCCGAAGCGCTTTCACTCGAAGACAACAGATTTTCACCACATGTCCCTCTAGATCTAACAGTCTAGATCCACTTCGATTCTTCGAGGTTCGAGAGTTTTCAACAACTGCACACTCATTCCTCCCAGAGTGCTTTCACCCGAAGACTCAGATATGGTGGCATGTACCCTCCTAATAACAAATGACAGAGATCTTCTTCGAGTCTTCGACAATTCCGCTCTCTCCTTGTCTACAAACTTCTGAAGTTGTAGATCTTGCGCCACCTGTCCCTCTAGATGATGGACGGTCCCTAAACACTTCGGGACTTCGACAACTCTGCTCTCCTGTGCACACAAAGGACTTAAGGCTCATGCACTTTACCTGGATCCGACGGATGTTGTTCCCTCACGCTCAGATCCAATGGCTAGGATTTGTTCTCCTCCTCAGCATGCTCCTTTTGATGTCTGGACATAGATCAAACAGTCTAGATCTCTTCTTGCAGCTGATCTGACAGTTGTTGTTGCTCCTCCTCTTTATCTTCTCCGTTCTCCCAAACTTGGGAAATTTTTTAAGTGTTCAAAGGTTTTGGTATTTGAACCTTCTCCTGCGAAATCGGTTGAAAGGATCTTGACTCTGCTTTTCCTCCTGAGCTTTGGCAATGAATATCTGACTTCAACTCTAGTGCACACTTGCACTTTGCATGCAAACTTTCACTACTCCTTCTGAGCTTGTGAATATTGGAATAAGTTCACTTTTGCATGCACTCCTTGCGTTGTCTCTCTTGAGATTTTTCTTACTCAAGTTCTACGTTTCAGTCCCTTTATTCCTCAAAGGGATTCTTGGGCCTTCTTGGCAACTTTTGCTCAATGCACACTTGTAGAGCTTACAGAGTATTCATAAACTCTGTGGGTGTCTTCTTCTTGACACTCTTCTCCTTGAACTTGACAAAGAGTTCTCTTTATGCACACTTGCACCTATTCGATGCCCGCCTCGTAGAACTCTACAGAGTTCTCAGTGATTCTGTCTCTCTGTGCTTCCTTTGCACAGTTTCTCCTCTAAGGTATTCAACAACCTTGAGGTTTCCCTTGAGTTATTATCACTATGGTGCGCCCTCCTGGCACATTCTTCTCTGACTCCACAGAGTTCAGATGCACACTCCTTGCGCAGACTAAAAAACCTCCAATGTTCTGTTGTGCACTCCTTGAACAGCCTAAAGAATCCATAATGATACTTCAAACTCAACAAAGATAATGAAATCTATCTTCCTACTATAGATGAAATATATCAGATACATCTACAACATACACAAACACACATATAACATTCATCAAATACCCATAAACACAAACAAAGTTCATATGCGGGAAAAACTGCTTTTCTTTGTATTAAGATGAATGTCTATACAAGCGTTTACAAAAGCTGGACTGCTATAGAGTCTCGACACTTTTTCTTCTTCTAATAAGTTTCAACTATCCTCCCTGTTCAACAACCTCATCTGGCCATACAAAATTCCTACTTCTACTAGAAGGTTCCTAGGGTTCCCTCCGACTACCTATCCTATCGAAGTAACAACTAACAACTACTCAAGCTACGTTACATTAAAGTCTGCGAGTGAAACTCCTAGATCATTTGTTCCCAAGCATTTTTTGATCTTCTTCAATTTTCATTCAGTAAAGAAAAATATTTGTGGATAAACGCCAACGTTTAGGATTCCGAATTGATTCCAAGGCGCGCTAAGGCGCTGAGTTGTCTCTCCATGTGTGCTTGTTGATGATGCTCTTGCATCATACTCCACGACTGAGAAAATCATGAGCTCCTACTCATGGCTCCCTTTGCTATGTTGTTGAGATCCTCCAGGGTCCCAAACCTAAAATTGGAGCTGTCCTCTTGCTCCTCTTCCTTGCTGCTTCTTCTACCCTGCTGCTCCTGTAGGTCCTCTTATGTTCTATCTTTATCTAATGAATGCTTCTTGTGCTACTTCCAACATCAATCTCTTTATCTCCTCTATTTCTTTGTCCAGCTATTCCATTGGCTGGATTTCCTCCTGCAGTATGCTCTGTTGCATATTCTCTCCATAAATTTCCAACTTAACTTTTTGGATAAAATGCCTTTGCATATTTACCCTTCTCTCCAGGGCCTCCAGCTCTTCACACAGATCAACAAGATCCATGTTATCTGTTGCTTCCTCCTCTGCTGTAGTTTCACATTCTACAATTATCTCTTGCTAAGCTTCCTGGCTAAAAAAATTGAGTTATTCCTTAGAATGCTCTTCTCCTCCTACTGTATATCCCAATTCTACAATTGCCTCATCTTCATCTCCTTGGATGAAATTTTTGAGCAATTCCACTGAATGCCCTTCTTTCTCTATCTCTTGGGCACATTGAAATGTATGCTCTTTCTCCTTTTTACCAATCTAATCAATCTGAGCCTTCATGTTATCTTCATCTCTTGTGGCACTATCTGGCCACTCTGTTGTAGACTCCAGTTCTGTAATATCATCACTGAGTTGTTGCTCAACTTCCTCCTCTGATAGATTGACTTCTGTCATCTCCTCTTGTGTTGGTTCAAGTCCAACTTCCTCCAGCTGCTCCCCAGGATGGTATGCTCATCCACTTGTCTCCAACTTAGCCTGTTGGATACGCCTACTCTGCATATTTACACTTCTCTCCAGGGCTTTCATTTCCTCATACAACTCAACAAAATCTATGCTGTCTGCTTCCTCTTCTGTTGCAGTCTCCAGTGCTACAGTCATCTCCTGTTGAGCTCCCAGGCTGAAATTTTTGAGCAATTCTGTTGAATGCTCTTCTCCTGCAATCTGCATGACTATCTCCTGGCAACCATCTTCTGGTTCTGGATTGTCCAACCAATCCTCCAACATCTTCATCTCTTGCTCCCATTGAGTGAGCAATTCATCTAAATTCTCCTCTTTTTTTGCTAGGGTAGACATCAATGTCTGATCCTTCTCCTCCTCTTTGACAATCCTTGCTAGTTGTCTTTCCTTTGCTACACCTACATCACAGACACAATTAGCTTTAAAATAATTTTTCCCCATGGCTTCTTTCTTGGATTCTGGCTGCACCGCTTCCTCATGTGCAACGCTTGTATTTCCCTCTGTTGGACTATTTGGCAGGAATATTTGAATTCCCCCAATGATCAGAGCACACCTCTGATCTTCTTCCATCAACACTCCTTACTAACATGAACTCTCAACTAAGTCCATCTCTTCTCCCTTTCCCACCTGACAACTTGGCATTTTCTCTCTTCCCACATGGCAGTCTATGGGAACACCTGATCTCTCTCTATTTTCCCACCTGGTGAACTAATCTTCCATCACTACCCTCCCGGAAGTCTATGATATCACCCACTGATCTCCTTCCATTTCCCACCTGGAAACTTAAAATTCCACTTCCGCCCTCTTGGCAATTTATGAGATCCTTAACTGATCTCACCTCCTCCTCATCACTGAGGTTCCTCCCAGTTTCTGGCTCCCATATGTGAACCATATCCTCCGTGTCTCTGAGGTTTTCTACATGCCTCAGCCACCTCTTTAATAGTTGTTGATGGCCTTTGGCCAACAATTTCTGAACATGCCATTTTACCTTCCTCTTCAAAGGCCATTTGTACCTCCAGTGTACGTTTGCCTCCGGTTGCATCTTCAATGTCAGTTGTTCTATTCTTTCTCTTATCTCAATGAGCTCCTTGTCAATTTTTGTTTTACTTTTTTGCTGGCGGTCTCCTCTTTGACCATGCTCATGGCCTTTAGTAGCCATCTTCCTCTTACCTCAACCCACCTGGCTATCTACCATTTGCTGTACACCTTGCAACACTCTTCACATAGCATCAATACTCTATCTCCCTTCACCTGCTGTCTACATATGAGCTTCAACTTCTAATACCATTTGATGCCATCAAATTATGTCTATTCACCTTCTCACCTTTGCCTACAATTTGCAGAAAAAATTTAGCTTTGGATACTACTTGATGTAGTCATACTATCTCCTTCATCTCCTTCACCTAAAATCTACAGGTGAAAATCATCTCTCATACCACTTGATGGTATCAAAGTATCTCCTTTCATTGTCTCGACTTTGCCTGTCATCTCCAAGAAAAAATCAAGCTTTGATACCACTTGATGCAAACCCCCCTTCTCCCCTCGGGGCTGCTCGACCTCCCGATATAGGATCGTTCTAATTAAGGATTCAAATCGACTCTTTGGCCTTCATCAAACCCAAATCAGTTTACACAGGTCCCCTTTCGCTTCTGGTGCAGGTTCTGTGATGCCCACGACCTCTTCCTGCGTGCTTCTGAAATGTCAAGTTTCAGGCGTTATCTCTTTCTTCATTAGCCCCTTCCTCCATATGGCCCCGGGCTATGACCTCACGTAATTATGTGATTGCGGGCACAACCTAGGGTGGTTTGAGACCAACCCACTTTTCTCCCTGCAATTCACTATAAAGCACCACGTATTCCCTTGGTGATACCGTGGTTTCAATTGCGTCTCGCTCGAAGAATTTTAAAGTCCGAGCATGTTCTAGCCACGCAATCCAGCTCAACTATCGATCTTCTGACCTCGGCAGTGTTTTGTGATCAACGACTAAGATCTGTCCTCCTTTTCTTCCTTCTCCATAGAGCACTCTATCCCAGATCTCCACGACCTGTCAACACGTGTCCCTTTGAATCAACGGTCATGATTGATTTCATCTTTCGACCTTCGGGATTTTCAACTCTCAACTCCTGCTTTCTCCGCATGACAATATTATGAAGTAGAAGATCTACTGACACTTGTCCTCAACCAACGGATGACTCAAATGAACTCTGAATCTCCGCCTTCAGGATTTCTTTTTCAACACCTCCTCTTTCTTCCAGAGTGATTTCTCCGAAATGGTAGATTGTCTTCCACATGTCCTCCTCAAATTGACAGTTCTGTCTCCGCTTCGGGACTTTGTCCATTTCAACCATATCAACGGTCCTTTGGCCCCCTTCTTGATCAACAATCAAGATTCTACTTTGGGACTTCGACACCTTCACCTTCCGCTTTCCTCCGGAGTATTCTATACCTGGAGTTCTAGATCTGGCACCACGCATCCACCTCAGATCAACGGTTCTCGTCCACTTTGGGACTTCAGCCTTAAGAAGTATCGACTTATCCATGCTATTTTTATCCCAAATCATTTTACCTGGAGTCCACAATATAACGACGCGTGTCCTCCCGCAGATCGACGACTCTCAGCCACTTCGACTATTCAAACTTCAGGAGTTTCAACACTCCACCTTCGCTTCTTCCCGGAGCTCACGATTCATTGACAAGTGTCCTTCTGGATGTAACGATCCAGATTTACTTCGACTCTTCAAGGTTCAGGATTTTCAAACTCCTACACACTCGTTCCTCCGAGAGCACTTTCACCCAAAGACAACAGATTTTCGCCACGCGTCCCTCTCGATCTAACGATTCAGATCCACTTTTGGCTCTTCAGGGTTCGAGAGTTTTCAACTCCTGCACACTTGTTCCTCCCATAGTGCTTTCACTCGAAGACAATGGATTTTCACTACGCGTCCCTTTGGATCTAACGGTCCAGATCCACTTTGACTCTTCAGGGTTTAAGAGTTTTCAACTCCTTCACAGTCGTTCCTCCCGGAGTGCTTTCACCCGAAGACTCAGATCTTGTGACATGTACCCTTATGATAACCAACAACCGAGATCTTCTTCGGGTCTTCGATGATTCCTCTCTCTCCTTGTCTACAAACTTTCGAATTTGTAGATCTTGTGCCACTTGTCCCTCTGGATGATGGACAGTCCCTAAACACTTCGGGACTTCGGCAAGTCTGCTCTCCTGTGCATACAAAGGACTTAAGGCTCATGCACTTTACTTGGATGCGATAGGTGTCGGTCCCTCGTGCTCAGATCCAATAACTAGGATACGTTCTCCTCCTTGGCATGCTCCTTCTGATGTCTGGATGTAGATCGAATGGTCCAGATCTCTTCCTGCAGCTGATCTGACGGCTGTTGTTGCTCTTGCTCCTGAGCTTCTCCATTCTCCCAAACTTGGGAAATTTTCTAAGTGTTCAAAGGTTTTTGTCTTTGAACCTTCTCCCGTGAAACTAGTTGAAAGGATCTGGACTCCGCTTTTCCTCCTGAGCTTTGGCAATGAAGATTTTTCCTTGAATCTGGCGCACACTTGTGCTCTGCATGAAAACTTGCACTACTCCTTCCGAGCTTGTGAATCTTGGGAATAAGTTCACTTTTGCACGCACTCCTTGCGTTGTCTCTCTTGAGCTTTTGCTTACTCAAGTTCTACGTTTCAGTCCCTTTACTCCTCAAAGGGATTCTTGGGCCTTCTCGACAACTTTTTCTCAATGCACACTTGCAGAGCTTACAAAGTATTCAACAGCTCTGTGGGTGTCTTCTTCTTGACACTCTTCTCCTTGAACTCGACAAAGAGTTCTCTTTGTGCACACTTGCACCTGTTTGAAGCCCGCTTGACAAAGCTCTACAAAGTTCTCAGTGACTCTATCTCTCTGTGCTTCCTCTGCATAGTTTCTCCTCCAAGGTATTCAACAACCTTGAGGTTTCCCTTGAGTTATTATCACTCCGGTGTGCCCTCCTGACACATTCTTCTCCAACTCCACAGAGTTCAAATGCACACTCCTTGCGCTGACTACAGAACCTCCAATGTTTTGTTGTGCACTCCTTGCACAACCTAAAGAATCCAGAATGATACTTCAAACTCAACAAAGATAATGAAATCTATCTTCCTATTGCAGACGAAATCTATCAGATAGATCTACAACATACAAAAACACACATATAACATTCATCAAATAAAGATAAACACAAAGAAATTTCATATGCGGGAAAAACTTATTTTCTTTGTATTAAGATGAATGTTTGTACAAGCATTTACAAAAGATGGACTGCTACAGAGTCTCAACATTTTCTCTTCTCCTAAGAAGTTTCAACTATCCTCCCTATTCAAAAACCTCATTTGGGCGTACAAATTTCCTATTTCTACCAGAAGGTTCCTAGGGTTCCCTCCGACTACCTATCCTATCGAAATAACAACTAAATACTACTCAAGCTCCGTTACATTAAAGTCTGAGAGTGAAACTCCCAGATCATTCCTTCCCAAGCATTTTTTGATCTTCTTCAGTTTTCAATCAGTAAAGAAAAATATTTGCGGATAAACGCCAATGTTTAGGATTTTGAATTGATTCCAAGGCGCGCTAAGGCGCTGAGTTGTCTCTCCATGTGTGCTTGCTGACGATGCTCCTGCATCATTCTATGTCTTATATTCCCAAGTATGTTTTGTATGTCACTTATTACTCTTTTAAAAAAGGAACAATGTTTGATTGTGCTGAGGTAATATCGAATCATATTTCATACCAATTGGGAAATTATTTGAAAACACAAATAATTTTCATTCTATCTTAACTGGTCCCAATAATGGTTTATTGTAACGTGTTTGAGGGATTACCCTTGAGGGGTAATCTAGATGTTGAGAATGAGCCCATTCAATTTTGGTACCACGTACTATGGAAGCACAAAGCTTTGTTTCAATTTTGTCTTATCCAAAATGAGTTTCTTAATAAGTTTAGAAACATTTTAATTGGAGCAGCACCTGCAAGAATAACACAAGACGCAACTGATTTTAGAGGATTTCCTTAAGGGAAAAGGAATTTGTGTATTTGAGGAAGATTCTACTTACATTATGTTGTATGTATTTGTGGGAAGACCTTTCCTTCTCCCTACCTTCGTATGTGATCAATACTTTGTTATTGAGGTCTACAAGCAATACAAAACATGGGCCTCCCTTTTTGACAAAAAGAGAAAACGACAATTTATTTCCATACCATTTGATGTAGCCAAATGTAACAATGAGAAGTTTGTCCCATCTCACTGGATTTTCTGAAATGTTGAATGCATTTAACCTAAAGGAAGCAAAACCTCTCAAGGGTTTTCACCCTAAAGGGTTACTTTTTTATCACTTAGCGTTAATGAGGTAAAACGATATTTCCATAATGATTGCAAAAGAAATTGACGATAATGACCCTAATACCCTCAGGAAGAAAGAAAAAAAAGTATGTAATGGTGATTTGGCTATTGAGATCAGTTCAAATATTCAACGTCAACAAAATAGAACAAAGCAAAGAGCTAAAAATGCAACTAATGTTCAATCATTTTCTGCCCATAAGAAACAAAAGACAAATATAAGAAAAGGAGAGAATAATGAGAGATGTGCTAGGGGAGACAACGAAGATGACCCTCCTCATGCTAATGTTGAGAAGACTCATGGTATTTCACAACCCAAGAGAAAGAGAAGCTCGAGTAAGAAAGGCTCACAAAATTTTGAAGGGCCAAGAGACATTGTTGATATGGAAGTGGATAATACAAATAGCATAACAGTTGGCCCAAGAGGGACCAACTAGATTTGAAGAGCAATATTTGACATTGCATAATGCCTAGTACAACATGGAGGACAAGAAGTTACAAATAGAGAAGGTGCACATCAAAAGCAAGAAAATAACTCAAAAGTGGAATTCAGAAGTGGACGTCTCTAGAGTCAAACCTTCAGGACTCCTCAAATTACATTGTACAACTAGATATGCTCTTGCTCACTCAATTTCGTAGCAAGAGCTAGAAAATGTTAGGTTGAAGAAAAGAATAAATGAATTGGAGGATGCGTTAAGTCCAAGGCCCTTGTTCGCAGAACGATTGGCCATTATGGTTCCAGATTCAATGCCACAAGATACACCAGGGACATCGACATGAGTAAAGAAGACCGTTGAATTATTGAGTGGAATAATAATGTATGTCACAAAAAATATCAATAAGTGACTGTATCATCTCAGAAGCTTGGGAAGTTAGTACGAATTTGAGGAACTTGTCACAATGAATTGCTTCTTTTGTTGAGTATTTGAAAAAGTATTTAGATAATGATGAATTCTTTTATAAAAATGATTTAATTACCTTTATTATGTGGGTGTCAAATTTAAGTAATTTCAATAGAAAGAAACAAGATCCGCCTTCAAATCGCTGAATAAAATAAGTGAAAGAAGGATGGTTGGTTGGTGAGCATACAAATGCTATGAGATTCAATAAACAATTGTTTTTTTTTTGACTGGGGAAATCAACAACTATTCGGGCACGTACTCACATGACATGTGGTTGTGTTATCCGAATGCTACCACTATAACCCCATGCATGCCAACAGGGCCCCTCACAGGACACACAAGGCTAGTCAAGGGTTTTGAACCAATGAATTCACATAACATAGTGCCTTAACAGTACACTCCATCACTGAGTGTTCTACACCTCAAGGGAGATTCAATAACCAATTGTCGTTCTTTAACTCACTTGAAATAATTAAAGATCTTGAGGGCCCACAACTAATAAGAGAGTCCTTTCTTTTAACCAAAGAGCAATTAGAGTCAAAGTTGAACATAATAAAAAATTCATGGGCTAGTGATTTTGACAACCTCACTAATTTTCTAGAGGAAGAAATCAAAATATGGTTAATTACCTTTGTTAATGATAACAAAGATCATGTCGCATCGGTACAACATTTACACTCCAATTTTAAAGCAATAGAAGATGAAATATTCTCGCGCCTGGTGAAGCAGGAAATCATGGTTCTTCCAATGAAGGACTACATTGAAGACTTGCTCAAACGATCATTAACACAAGAACTAATCCAAAGTAACTGGAAAGAAACGATTACACCATAAATCTCGAGCTCTAGCTATGTATGTGAAGACCCAAACACCAAGAATGGAGAGAGACATCCCTTCATCCATCATTCCACTACTATTTTTGTGAGTGTATTGCTTTTTCGAAGCATTTCCCTTCTTTCTTCCCAATCTGTGAATCATCTAGGTTTATTGGTTTATTGTTTACTTGTAAAGTTGATTCATGATTGTATTTCTTTCCATTTTCCAGGTTACCGTTGCTATATTATTTGGTCCACAGGATCCTCATCCCAGTCCATTTGGACGAATGCATTTCTTTTAATTATTTAAGTAATAGGAACATTGTGTTATGCGATAAGTAAACACTTTATCCAAACTTGAACACCAATTTGTAATATTTTTTACTCTCGCAGAGAGCTATTCCAGGAGTTCATAACATTTGTGGTTACTGACTTTTATATAAGCATGAGATCTCATGTATGTTTCTCCTATGCATCTTGTGATTTTAAATGAATGAAAGCATTTAAAGCTCTCTAATTTTTGGAACAACAATCTTATTTTTTAAGTCTTGCTTTGAATTTGTTTCCTTCATTACATAAATGAATGGATGTAATGGAATGGATGTGGTTTTTCTGTGAGGTTATTATCCTTTATGCTATAATTTATTTGCTATCTTTTCAGTTACTTTTCCACATGGTCCACTCATAGGTGTAGATATTATGAATGTTAAATCTATTGTTTGAATGAGTATATTGAAAATATAAGTGAGACAGAGGAGTACCACCTCTATAAAAACACAGAGGGCATATTGATAATTATTTACAAGAATACCCTAGGAGGTCGACTCTTGTGCCTAATAGGAAAAGAGATCAACAAGGCTCGATGTTCTTCCCTTGGGCATTGGAGATCTCTTGGTTGTTTGGTGGACGTCCTTCATCAAGGCCTCATGGAAAAGCCACTTGTTTAGAGAGTGTCTTTCAGAGGATGTGGATAATTTTGCATCATGGAGGAGGGCTTCAAGCCCTAGTTGACATGTGGCAGTTTGGTTTCCTCTTTGGAGGATTGGGGATGGCTCAGGGACGTCTGTGGCTTTGACAATGTTCTTGCAAGGGGTTGGTAACCTATTGGAGTACATTGCTTTAGAGGATAGATGGAGTCTGTGGAGGCTTGTGATGGAGTGAGGTGGACTCACCTTATGTAGTTGCATCACCTTGGATTCATTATTGTGCAGGACATTATCGTGCAGGACATTATCATTGGAGAATGACACTTGTACTCTAGAGTGGACGTCACACTTGTGTGGCCTATCCAGGTTCATACTATATAGGCTTATATTTCTAGGGTTAGGGTTTACCCCTTGGAGATTGGAGATTAGGGTTTTAAAAGAAAAAACCTAGGGTGAATTTGTGCTGAAGAAAAGAAGAGGACATCTTGCATTGGAGGTTGTGTTGGTGGGATTCATGCACTTGAATTTTCTTGGTTTAGCTAGGGTTTTATGATTTACACTAGATAGGGATTTTTGGAAAGTTAGTTTTGTACTAGCCTTGAGAGATGGTTATGATATGTGATTTTACTTCATATTGATCTTATCTATGAAGTTTCCTATCCACATCTTGAAGAATTACACACCATCGATAATGGAGAAAGTAAATTTAACAATAATGCACACCCAACTCAAACTTTCTCATTATCAAAGCATACATTTATACATAAAGAAGAGATGTCTTGGGAAACTATCATCTCCCATAATCTCTTAACAAACACTCCTTAATTGACTCAACAAATTTGATCTCAATCTCACAAATATCTCATCTCAATATCATAAATATCTTTATGAGATATGATTACATGAACAACTTTTAACAATAATTAAATCGAGAACATTACAAATGAATTGTTATTCTAACATTTCTCCCTCGTAATGATCATTTGGAAATATTCCAAGATCATCTCCGAATTTGCAGAACTTTTCCTTTGGTAGTGCTTTGGTGAATATATCTACAACTTATTCTTTTGTTCTGTAATACATGATCTCGATTACACCTTGCTAAACCAAATATTGAACAAAATGATATTGAATATCAATATTCTTGGTCTTGTTGCAAAACACTGGATTCTTAGTAATCTGAATAAAACTTTAATTATCACAAATCAAATGTGTTGGTTGTCCTCGATGCTCATGAAGATCGTGCAAAATTCTTCTCAACCAAACTGCTTCGCATGTTGTTGTAACTAATTCTTTATACTTTGTTTCCACTGTGCAAAGTGAAACTGTGGGTTCCTTTTTAGTACTCAAAGCAACTACTGTTGAACCCATGTTGAATGTATACCTTGATGTATATTTCATGTCATACATACAACCTACCCAATCTGAATATGCGTAACCAACCTGTTCGAAATATAATTCATTGGGGTGAATATGACCCGTCACAGGTTATGAACCATCATTAGGAGTCCAAGGGACCTTGGAAGATGAATCCAAAATTCACATCAATGTATATATCAATGTATCATATCATTTAATAAATGCTCTTCACGCCTTATCCTATTTTGTGTTTCTAACAATTGTATCATAGTGAATCATAGTGACCTTGGTTCTTAGGGCCTGATTAGCTATGGTAGTTATCCATAACATCTGAGTGTGTTTAGAAATGCATCTCTCTGACTGCTAGTCCGCACCCTTCTAATTATGTCCATCTGTTTGCCTAGGTGTTTCCTCTCCCCTCGCTGTAGAAAACATATCTCTGCCTCTCTGGTCGATTCTTGTGCATTAGTATGTGCCAATCTAGGTCATTCTACCCCTCTGCGAGTAAGTCTATCTCTGCATTAATAATAATAATAATAATAATAATCTATTTTTAAGGTCACGGCCAAGCCATCACACCAAATTGGTGTATGAGACCCCCTTGTTTGTGGGACAAGGGACCCCCCTCCGCCCAACGATTTGACTGGTAAAGTCAACGAAGTTATACATACCCTACCCCCCTCTGGATTACAATTTCATTGCTAGGTGTTAGGGTTTCAAATAATTCTTTGAGCTAAACCCTCTACCTTCGTCGTTTGCGCATTAGGGTTTCCATAGCTTGCTTGTACTGTGTTTTTCTTCCCGTTTTTTGTGTGCACCCAAGTTGGGTCACTTGCAGTTTGTTCTTGTCCAACAGTGAGACCAAGGTTGAGGGGCATGAAGGGTTTCTCATCGAAAAGAGTCCTCCCATCAACATTTTGAAAATATTCACTTTTTTTTATTATCTTTGACTCTGATGCAAGAGAGTCGTCAATCCTCTTCAGATTTCGTTGAAGTCGGTTTTCAAGCAATTGGGATTTTTTTGTGTCCTCTCAACATTGATTACGATGCCACATCTTCTTCATTCACATTCTTGAGGCATTGACTAAATTCTTTTGTGCAACATTCAACTGTGCTCTTTGATTTGAGGAAGATCTGATGACCTAATTCATCTACAGCTCTAGGCATACAACCCAAGGTCGATTTGGGTGAAGCCATTGTGAGTTCGAGTGGTAGAATTTTTATTTCTCGAGTTCCTCCCATATTCATAGAAGACCCTTCGATCACATCTCTAACGTTATCATCGTCATGCTAATCCATGTCGAGGGAGGGTTCTTGAAACAAGAGTGACTCCATCCAATTGTTTCCTCCTTCGACGATTCTCACTCTCCATGTAATCGTCTTGAAGACAAAATGGGGAAGATGACCATTACATGACCTCACAATATTTTGCGTACCATCCAACATTGAATCTGTGCCTCTCCTATCACACGACCCGTCAAATAGATAGTTTGTGCCTGGCATCTCATGTTGGTAAACAAACAAAGAAATCGACCAGGGAATGTTGTGGGAACTGGAAATACAAGTGTGGTCACATGGTGGACAATCTTCTCTCAGTCCCACCAATCATGGACATGCAATAGTTGTTGTTGGCAGTTGGAGTGACTAACATGCACTGTATTGAATATAGTGTACATTTCACCTCAAGAATTTTCAAGGGAGATCTCTCCATGCATAGCGGGGCCATACATAGTCAAGGGATAGCTCTTTAATATCTTGATATTCTAGTCACTTTAACCACTTACTCGACTCAAAATTCTTTTAAGCGAATCAGAGCAATGGGGTAGAATCAGGTCCATATCCTCTACGATGCAAGATCATAATTTGCACATGGGATCTTCTAAGGATTGTGAATGTTCTTTGTGTTTATGGGAATGCCTTTGAGAAAGGTCAAGTGTACTCAAGGACTTGTTTCCATTGATTTTAGTTTCCTCGTCCATAAGTGAGTGGGATTCTTGTGATATATACCTCCAAAATTGTTAAGGTGCCTCTTATATTGAAGGACCATTGAGGTTTACTGTTGGAAAACAAGACCATTCAAATTCTGTTCGTTGGATTTAATAGACCTTTGGCACACCCTAAGTTGTTGATCATTCTCAAGATCGTTGGGAAAACAAAATCATTAGCGTAATGTATTTGCACACAATGTTATTTTGGATTTTAGCCCATTTTGTTGGTTCACTCCAAACTCTCTTCCTACCCATACTCATTTGTTGGACAAGTTCTAGTTGGTGCACCCTTGAAGCCCAAGCTCCCTGAAAAAGGTGTGGAAGTCAAACAAACTTCAAAATCAAGGTATACCTGCATAAGTTTACTTGTGTTTCTATGTAAATGGGTGCATTTTCGGTAGAAGCCGACATCCTCCATTTGTTGCCTTCATTTTTGAGTCTGCATAATTGAGTCTGCATTGTGAAAGGGTGGACTTGTAAGAAACCTTGTGAGGTTTGTTTATGTCTTTAAAATGGATGGAGTTGAGGAACTATTAGATTTAATGAACACACTAATCCTCTCTTCCATGGACAATACAATCACACTTGACAAAAACACTTTGCAGTTTGTTCTAATGTCCCTACAAGTTTCGCAAGTGAAAGCAACATTAATTCAAACTTTGGATCGACTTCTTCATGATGCACTTGTGCTTAACAACCTTCGACAACATTCTGAACTAGTCCCTATTCAAAACCCTCTTTTCAAAGATGAAGAACATGATGATGCCTATTAAAACCAACAACCAACACAACAACAACTCAGTGAGCCAACTCCAGATTCAAGTATAGATCAACTTACTATTTCCAAGCAAATCATCAGACCTTGGGAAGAAATAGGGAAAAACAAGCATAGAACTGGTATCAGATATGAAAAGGATGCCACCTTTCATAATATGGATTACACCATACCAATCTAGTTCCAGAGTGTTATATTGCTTCAACAAAGTTCACATTCACCTGCTTGAGTTCAAGAGTAGATTATGATATGCCAATATTGTCAACGAGTTGGCCACATGGAAGATCAATGTTCTGATCTTCATCCTTGCTAGCATTGTGGACAACACAGTCTTCCTTCAGATAAGTGTTTCAAACGCAAGACATCTACAAGAGTAAAGAAACACTATGGGTGGATGACTTCTTGGTGATGGTCATCAATAGTCAAGAAGATATCTCAATCATACCGTAGAATTCATTCTCAAGTATTGAGCCATCTTACAGTGAAAGGATTTGCATCTTCTCACCTTGTATCTGATAAGGGGGAGCGTGATTGGTTTATGGTTTCCCTTAAACCACCACTTAGTAGAAGACCTTCAACTTTTACTAGACAATGGTTTATGGTTTTACTTAAACCTCCACTTGGTATAATACTTTCAACTTCTTCTACATCACACTTTATGGTCATCTTTAAACCAACATCGAGTGCACTTACATTTAGCATAAAACATCAGCGTCAACTTCTAGCTAACTATGGAAATGTTTCGAGAACCAGCCAGGTCCCATAGTTTGTGGTCATCCTTAAACCACCAGATTGGTTTGTGGTCTTCCTTAAACCACCATCAACATTTTATTAGAATACTTCAACTTCTACTAGCCATTCAGTTTGCGGTCATCCAAAATCCACCATATTCAGAGAGCACATTTAGCCATCAACGACTCCACACTTCCAAATTTCAGCTGCCCACTTTTAGATTTTAGCTCTCACCTTGGACTCATATATACCCCTTAGAATTAATGGGGGGAATGTGGAAACGTAATCCGTCAGGGTTTCCAACACGAAAGAATATGAACCTTCATAAGATATGAACCATCATTAGGAGTCCAAGGGACCTTGGAAGACGAATCCAAAGGTCACATCAAAGTATATACCAATGTATCATATCATCTAATAAATGTGCTTCACGCCTTATCTTATTTCATGTTTCTAACACAACCAATCTAAAATCCTTTGTAGATCTATGTACTAAACCATAATCAGTTGTACCATGCAAATACCTCAAAATTCTCTTGGCTTCTTTCCAATCTATCTCCCAGGAATCTTACATAAACCTTGAAACCATGCTGACTGCAAAACCTATATCTAGTCTAGTTTTAGTTAAGTAGATCAAACTTCAAACCAATTGACGATATAAAGTACTATCAACTGGATTGGAGTCATCATTTATGTATAACTTCAACCCAATTTCAAGAGGATTTTGCAGCTCGTTTGTAACACAAAGATATTGTATTCCTTCTGCCAAAATTCAATACCCAAGAAATAATGCAACTCACCAAGATCTATCATCTCAAATTCAACAATCATATGTGACTTAAACTTAGAAAATAAATCAAAATGGTTCCTGTGTAGATCAAATCATCAAAATATAATGCAACAATTAGAATATCTTGACCTAACTAAAGAATATAAAGATTGGGTTTAGATGAACTCTTGATTAATCCATGACCCTGGAAATACTTATTAATCCTTGAATACCAAGCTCTTGGTGCCTGCTTGAGGCCATACAAATCCTTCTTCAATCTGTAAACTCAATGTTCTCTACCTGACATTTCAAAACCTTTGAGTTTCTCTACATCAATTTCTTCATCTACATAACCATTTAAGAAGGATGATTTGACATATTGTCCATTCGTATTGTGCAACCAATGATTCGTATTGTGCAACCAATGCAAGCACCATTATGATTATGTCTTACTTGGCCACTGGAACAAACTGGATTTTGTATAATTGGTTCCTTCTTTTTGCGTATATCCTTTGGAAAATGAATGAGATTTATGTTTATCAAATGAATCACTTGAGTAGTACTTAGTATTATACACCCATTTAGTACCAATTACATCCTTTCCTTTAGGTAATTTCACTAAGTCCCAAGTGTTGGCACCCAAAGTTTTGGGTAAAGATTGTATGTGTTAGTTTGAGTTTTGCTAATGCACACTAGTCTGAGTTCTGCCAATGCACAACGGTCCAATTTTTGCTAATGCACACTAGTTTGAGTGTTTCCAATGCAACACCAATCCGAGTATTGTGATGTATGCCAGAAATTAAAATGACACTGCATGCACGCCAAAATCAAGAAAAGAATCTTCAGGAAATATTCCTGAATGATTACTTCAGGTAGCATGAGAGATCATGGAGCAGTAAGGAGATGAGCTGGAAAGGTACTTTAAGACTACCACCACTCCAAAGAGGCTTCGTGGACTGTATGCGGGTGATAGAAGCCTGCAGGGCTGACAGTCAGAGGAGCGAGTGGGGAAAAACTGAAAATGCTAGAGCACCATAGCAGAGAAGAAGTTAAAAGGGAGCAACAATGAGAGAAAGAGAGTTAGTTACTCAGTTGGTTGGCTAGTGATTGGTTGTTGATCTGAAACTGGGGTGACATTGATGTTGAACTTGACTTGGTTCTAGGCCACTTAATGAAGGCCATATTTACAATTACAGATCTATTAAACTTTATTGCATAAAAGGTGAAAAGATGGACTTATGAAGGCTTGAATCCAAATTGAATATAACTTTGTGAATGTGTTATTAATCCCATAATTCATTTATTAATGCATTTAATGAACATAATTGTGGAAATAAAACATGCATAAGAAAACATGAGACAAAATATCAACACATGAGGTAAGAGATCCCCGAGTTGTTAACGAAGTTCACTAGGACCTTTTGGCTATGTCTTTGGGATCATAAAATCCATGAACCACTTCATTCTC
>ML824387.1:38960-55436 GCA_009831015.1 Picea engelmannii | reverse complement strand
TGGAGCCTTCACCTTGCAACAATGCATTCCTTTCCATCAAGATCTTCATCATCTCTCTCATTTCCATGACAACCTTTCTGAGATCTTCATCTTCTGCAGGAACACGTTCATGACTTTCTTCACGAGCCATACTTGGTGAATGCCTCCTTGAAACTTGCGGTGATTGTATATGCTTCCTCCTTGCAAGATGAGAACTTGGCTCCACAAGTTGACCTTCTCCTTTTGTGAGTTTCAACCTTGTGAGCATCAGAAACAAAGCACTTGCAAACAATCAAGTCTTCAAAAACCAGTGCTCTGATACCAACTTGATCTAAAAATGAAGAAGACTTGTAAACTTGGAAATATTTGCAAGTAAAGTTTATGTGTTAAAAGCAAATGGATCAACTTTGAAACACATCATTAATAGGATTTATTCATTTAAGACACAAATAAATAGCAGCATAATCAATGAACATAAGCACATAACACAACAAATGATAAATGAGTTCACCCCTCTCTTGGGCTACATCTCCTGGTCCAGCTTCCAATGGATCATTATTATTATTTTCTCAAAGTGCTCAAAAACGTGCTTTACAATGCTCAAAATGACCAACAGACTGCTCCAATGGCTTCAGAGCGTCCAAAAACCCCTAGCTGGGCTTTTTCAGCACCTCGTTTGGCCAAAAAATGAAGAAGTTAGGCTTCCTTGAAGTCTCCTCTTCAAGCTTGTTGTCTCTGCATCTACAAATTGCACCATTGTTCATTCAACCTAGCACACATGCTATTTAAAGCGTAAAAAACTGGCACCAAACGCAACCGCGTCAATGGTGCAAACTGTAGGACGGTTATGGGTGCACCTAGCTCCTAACTGCCAAGCTCTCGGGCACATGGGTCCATGATATGACCTCGCGCATTTTTAAAAAGGGCTCCGTCCCATAGGCAAATAGAACCATGACATGTGGCGGATCGTTTCAACCGTTTTAAACCACAACTTAAAACCCAAAACGCGCACCCATTATAATGGAGTCATGTGACATGGTCGTATGATATGAATGCTATAACCACGGGCTGGGGCTAAGCCCTAGCCCGACCCCCGCACCAAACAATAAACAATACAAATTTAAATTTATATAAACCCACTCATATAGTAAGGAACAAACGGTGGTATGTTGGTTGGGCGGACTTTGTTAAGGCTTTACACCGGTGGGGAGGTCCGGGGTTCGACCCCCACGGACCCCATACAATATTAAATAACAAACCATAGCCAATAACGGGGTGCCACGTGGCAGCCCATGACTGGGCCACGTGGCACCACACCATTAACCAAAAATGATGCCACGTGTCACATCATAATTCAACCACATTTGCCAATCAAAAACTGCCATGTCATCACATGCCACATCAACGTACGGTCGTACGATCTCTGCCACATCATCGTACGGCCCCTGCCACGTCAGCCTGTACGGACTGCACAGTCAACGTCCTTTTTTTACCTCTTTGACGATTCGAACAGATCGCGATATCTCTCGCTCCCGATATCCGTTTGAAACGAAATGAGTTGCATTGGTTTCACAACGACGAGGCCTACACTCTCATTCGATTTGAAGCGATTCCGAGCACTTTGAATTTTTGAGCAAAATTAGATCCCTTGATCACTTCTACAAAGAGATTATCTCTTCTGACGAAGGCTGATCTCTCACAAGCATGTGGAAATGTCTCTCCTTCAAAGAGACACTCTCCTTCAAAGAGATGCTCTCCTTTGACAATACAAAGGGATAAATCTCTCACATTCATGTGGCATAACATGGACTCTCTCATCAGCTCCATAAAGGATGATCCTAAAAGGGATCCATAAAGGATGATTCCCCAAAAAGGGGTCTCTTCCCAAAGATTACATAAGGAGTTTATATAGTTTCATTAGCTCTATAATTCAAGGAGACAAGATCCACAAATTTAAGATCTAATAACCACTCAAGGACAAAAATGAGAAAGCATCTCAACCAACTCATGAGACCCTTAACTTCCTCCTTAAGATAAGGAAACCACTTGTAATAAAGTGAGGAAGAGTCCAAACCAACTCATGAGACCCTTAACTTCCTCCTTAAGACTAGGAAACTAATTCCCCCTTAAAATTAGGAAACTAATTTGTGAGTTGGATTCTAAAAACTAATTTCCCTTTTTACAATTAAATGAATAATACGTGAGATTCTCAAACTCACTTCAAGCATTAATCATTTTTCTAATGTGCATGACTAATACATGAGTTTCTCATACTCATTTTAAGTATTAACATTTTTACAATTTAATTAATTCATTCATGAACATTAATTATTCTTTGCCACCTATTATCAAACTTTTTAATGATTTATCTCATGGTGTGCAAAGTAGGAATTTTCCATGTGGAGATCCTCTTGGATCAAACCTCCCCATAAAATCACTTTTGGTCCTCCAAAAGTATAGAGAGAAAATGTAACTTGAATCTTCGCAACCAACTTCTAGGAAGAGTCTTACACTCCACGATGCACGTCCCCATTGCTCGATTTGCATAAAAAATGTCTCTAACATGCCACACCCTTCTTCTCCTTCACCTTTGTACTTCAGAATGAGGATGTCGATGGAAACACTTACATCAATTCAAATTCTGTAGTTGATTCCCTGATATGCATAACAAATGTCTCTGAAAAACCACACCATTCTTCTCCTTCACCTTTGTACTTTGAAATGAGGTTGTCGATGTCAACACTTTCACCAATGGAAATCTATAGTTGATTCCCTGATTTGCATAACAAATGTCTCTGAAAGGCCGCACCCTTCTTCTCCTTCATCTCTGTACTTCAGAATGAGGATGTCGATGCCGACACTTGCATCAATTCAAATGTGTAGCTGACCATGCCTGATCACAGTTTCAAAGAAATACCATACTTGCCAAGAATTGATAAAATACCCATGCACAAGTTTACAATGATTTCCAAAACGGGCCTAAGAAAAACAATGCCTCACTCAACAATGTCTACTAGCCCCATTACAATATTGACAAAAGAAGCCTAGGAAAAACAATGCCTCTCACTCATAAGTGGCTACAAGACCCATTACAAATGTTTCCAAAACAGGCCTAGGAAAAACAATGCCTCTCACTCAACAGTGGCTACAAGACCCATTACAATGTTGTCAAAACATTTCTAGGAAAAACAATGCCTCTCACTCAACAACGGCTACAAGACCCATTACAATCTTGCCAAACATGCCTAGGAAAAACAATGTCTCTCACTCATGAGTGTCTACAAGACCCATTACAATGTTTCCAAACAAGCCTAGGAAAAAAAATGTCTCTCACTCAACAGTGGCTACAAGACCCATTACAATGTTTCCAATAAGGCTTACAAGGTTTTAGGCATAGACCAAAATGCCTCTCACTCTCATCATCACTTTCAAGAGTGGCTAATTACAACCTTTTACATCATTAACATTAAGGCAAATACCCCAAAATGTGCACTAGTGGGAAACTCTATGGATTTTAAACACCCATTACAAACATGTGCAACATAATAAATAAGGCAAATGCCACCATCATCACAATCGTCTTGCAATTCTGAGACTTTTGACTGTAAGCATGACTGCTTTATGTCAAAGTGTCAAAATGGCCTCTTACCGCACCATCTCGGTTTTTGTGTAAGGCTCAAACAATGAATTTCCTACAATAATTCAAATCTTTCTTGCCTACTGCAACGTTCAAAGTTCACCAGAATCTGCAACATCCATTCATCCTTTTGCAATTTCCAAAAAGAGGCAAAAACCATAAATGCATAAAACTTACATTGGTTTCCATGCCAAGGTGCTCAACTGACTGCTCAAATATTTGCATACACAACACCAACAAGAATGTCTCGTCATTCTGCAACTTTTGACTGTAAACTCGACCTGTTCTGAAAAGTGCAAATTTGCCTCGAAATTTGTGCCAAAGCATTAATGGAAAATGTGGGCTTCTGCTACGAGACCTCATATCCGCTGCTTAGATCACAAAAACGGACTGCACCAATGGGTTTGTCATGAAAATTTGTGCAAAAATGACTGTACTTTCATCAAATTCTGGCACTATGACTTCTAAACCCTCCTGCCTCAAAATGTGTGCCAAAGAATTAATGGAAAACTTGGGCTTCTGTCATGAGCCCTTAGATCTACTGCTCAAATCACAAAAAATATTGCACTAATGGATTCGTGGCGAAAAATCATGCAAAAATGACCATACTTTCATCCAATTCCGTCACTGTGACTTCTAAAATCTCCTGGGCTCTCAACCTTGGTTTGCGTGCCACACACTCTGTAACTGTCTCAGGATTCGTGCCAGTGTCAGGCCTCAATCCACGTGAAAACTATGGACCTTGAAATTCATGCCTTGTGCGGGCCTCGAAATGCATACCACATAGGTCATACATGTCTCAATATTTGTGCCAGTATCAGGCCTCGATCTGCATGCAAACTGCAGACCTCGAAATGTGTGCCTTGTGTAGAGCTCAAAATGCATGCCACATAAGTCGTACTTGTTTCGATATTTGTGCCATTTTTAGGCCTTGATCCATGTGCAGACCATGGTCTTTGTAATTAGTGCTCTGTGTAGTCACAAAATGCGTGCCACATATGTTGTACCTATCTTGGGATTCGTGCTTGTTTCACCTGTTTGCTGAAAACTTGAGATGACCATAACTTTGTCATCCAGAATTCGTTTGATGAGCCATTTGTGCTGTTGGAAATATCTCGTCGAGCTGTTTGACCTAGTTTTGTTTTCATCGAATTCTGGGCACTTTAATTTTTGAGGTATTTTGGAACCCCATGGCTCATTCAGGCTACCCACTTCTTATTTTTTCGGATTAATAAGCCTTATTTTTTCTACATTCGCTACTTTGATGTTTTGGTTGATTTTTTCAATATTTTTGATGTTTTTCCCATCTTGTCTTCAACACTTGCAATCCCTGTCAATCCTGCTCTGATACCACTTGATTTGAAACCGGGGTGACACTGATACAAAACTTGACTTAGTTCTAGGCCACTTAATGAAGGTCAAATTTACAATTATGGATCTATTGAACTTGATTGCATCAAAGGTGAAAACATGGACTTATGAAGGCTTGAATCCAAATTGAATATAGCTTGGTGAATGTGTTGTTAGTCCCATATTCCATTTCTTAATGCATTTAATGAACATAATTGCGGAAATAAAACATACATAAGAAAACATGAGACAAAATATCAACACATGAGGCAAGATATCACCGAGTTGTTAATGGAGTTCACCAGGACCTTCTGGCTACGTCTCCGGGCTCATAAAATCCATGAATCACTTCATTCTCTTCTTCAAAGATACTCTCATTTACAAAGCAAAGGGTTGAATTCTCACATCAACAACTGGCAGTAGAATTCCCACAACATGTGGCAGTATCAAAGGGATGCTCTCATGCACAATGCAAAGAGATATATTCTCACAAGCATATGGCCATGTCTCTCCTACAAAGAGATGATCTCTTCCGACGAAAGTTGATCTCTCACAAGCATGTGGCAATGTCTCTCCTTCAAAGAGACACTCTCCTATGACAATACAAAGGGATAAATCTATCACATTCATGTGGCATAACATGGACTCTCTCATAAGCTCCATAAAGGGATCTATAAAGGATGATCCCAAAAGGAATCCATAAAGGATGATCCCAAAAGGAATCCATAAAGGATGATTCCCCCAAATGGGGTCTCCTCCCAAATATTACATAAGGATTTTATATAGTTTCATTAGCTCCATAATTCAAGGAGAAAAGGTCCACAAATTTAGGATATAATAACCACTCAAGGACAAAAATGAGAAAACATCTCAACCAACTCATGAAACTCTTAACTTCCTCCTTAAGACTAGGAAACCACTTGTAATGAAGTGAGGAAGAGTCCAAACCAACTCATGAGACCCTTAACTTCCTCCTTAAGACTAGGAAACTAATTCCCCCTTAAAATCAGAAAACTAATTTGTGAGTTGGATTCTCAAAACTAATTTCCCTTTTTACAATTAAATGAATAATATGTGAGATTCTCAAACTCACTTCAAGCATTAATCATTTTTCCAATGTGCATGACTAATATATAAGTTTCTCATACTCATTTTAAGTATTAATCATTTTTACAATTTAATTAATTCATCCATGAGCATTAAGTATTCTTTGCCACCTATTATCAAACTTTTTAATGATTTATCCCATGGTGTGCAAAGTAGGAATTTTCCATGTGGAGATCCTCCTGGATCAGTTGTAGTTTTCAATGTCCTTGAACTCACTCTAAGCCTATGTTTTGTAATGTGTGTTTTTGTGAGTCTGGGTTTGTCATATCTGCAGAGTTGAAAAGAAAGTGCATGACGCTATGTAATGTAATACTGGGAAAATGTATAAGAGTGTAGGGCTCTATTGTTGTCAATTGATGAGTTGCTTAAATTATGTATGTGAATGGTTGAATGAAGATAATAAATTTGCAATGATTTTTGTCCTATGATGTGTTGATCTTGTGTCAAATGAATGCATGTGCCATTGTTCCATGTTATTAGTCGTTAAAAATATTGCAGTGGAATGTATGAATGCCGACCCAAATGGATTCTTGTATAATTAGTCCTTCATCACCAACACAAGACCATATGGTCAACGTGAGTCTCATGGCATCTTGGGTGAGACCTTCTTTAGTCTTTGGCTGAGGATTGATATGTCGACGCCTTGGGACTTTGTTGGTCAACTCTGGATGAACCCTGGGTTTTCAAGCCCTCAACATTAAGAAGGACACGTGCAAGCATAGAAACAACCAACAAATCGATTCGTTGTCAGGACCTAAAGGTTTTGTATTGAATGATGAAGGTAGCAAAGTGAGGTGGTATCCATATCGAGAGGAAATTCAATATTGTTTGACTGCAAAGGTATATGAGTTTGCTCGGCAGGAAATTCAAGGTCTGAAAGCCAATTTGGAGTGATGGAAGAATAGGTATATCTACACTGATATGCATGAAATTTAATTTGTTGATTTTTCTTGTCTATTGTATGAATGGTTGAAGAGGCATAATGCTACTATTACTGCTTTGAGACCTCAAGAACCATTGGCTTGGGATTAGATCATGATTGATAGATTGAAGGAAATGGATAACATATGGACTCAAGACATCGATTTATGGTCTGCTCAGGTGAAGGAAGGTTATATAATTGAGTTTGTTGTGGAGTACACTGTCTCTTTTAACGAGGCTGAAAGGAAGTTTTTTTAAGGTCCTCATAAAAGGTTGCTAGAAGAGATCCCACTCTGGATAAGAATGGTGTTCGTGGAGAAATGGTTGATTTGCATGGAGACATACAGGATGGTTGTGTACACTTCCCTAGTGTTGGGGGGGGTGAAAATATGGGGGGAAAGTGAGAGAGGAGATGGATTCATTGAGGAGGATCCAGAAGTTGTTGAAATGCAGTGAGGAATAGGATGGACCCAGAAGAGCAGAGGAGAGAGAGAGAGAGACAAAAGATACGCAAAAAGAGTTGAGTCAAGGAGGCAATCGGAAGGAAGATAGCAAGGGGTGCACGACGAGGGGTCAGGCCCATAATGAAGAGAAAGAAGACCACACCAGGAGGAAGTGCGAGAGAGTGTGTTGTGTCAGAGAGGAGAACAGATGAGGATAGCCCGATGAAGAGGCGCGATGTTGAGAGTAGGGTATCCAATGAAGATGCCGTTAATAGTGGTAGTAGGGGCCAAGAATACGAAGTTTGAACCCCTTGGTTGTTGCAAAGTGTCACAACTTCGGAGGAATATGAGGCACAAAGTAGAGGTGCAAAGGAAGGAGAGGAAGATGGAGGACCCCCAAGAGGAGGGGAGTTGAGTTGACTTTGTGGATGGTCTTATGCAGATACAAGTAGGAGACTCTCTAGGTTTCCTCATAAGAAATGTTAAAAGAAGATGGAGTTACCCCCCTTTGAACCACCCCACCTTGCGCATTTGTAACCAAAAAAAAAGAACATCATACAATGTGGCAATTAAAGTAGAAGCAAGAGTAGGAGAAGGGAGAAGAGAAGTGACGAGTGAAGAAGAAGACGAAGTTAGTGCTACTTTTCCAGGAAGAGTGTCAATACCAAGATCCCTGACACCCAACAATCAGTTAGGAGGACATAGTTCGAGATTGAGGATGATGAATCAAGATAGTACTCTGAGACTACCTGTGTTCCATGGGATGGATAAGGCTAATGGAGAACAATATTGGTTCATATGTGAAGCGATATGATCTTTGAAGAGGATCATAGATGAGGCATTGAAGATTGTGCAACTAGAGACTACATTCAGGGACAAAGCCTTGACATGGTACATGAAGTACAAGGCCACTGTGCTAGTGGGATAGACGAGTTCCTTCACAAAGATCAAGAGAGATATGCTTGAGGAATTCCAAAAGCCTAAGTCATAATCTCAATGCATTATAGAGATTAAGGAGATCAAGCAGAAGGTGGGAGAAACCGTGTGGGATTATGACCAATGGTTCAAGATCTTATTGGATAGGTTGACGTTCCATATCCAGGACATCCAACACATAGAATGCTTCATTGCGAGGTTGTTCCCCCATATTTGAGTACCAATCACCCAACTAAAAGTGACTACTCAAGCATAAGTGGTAGATATTGGGATGTGCTTGGAGGCCACACCAGGAGGAGCAGAGACATTGACATGGTTGGCGTAGGTACAGTCTCAGTTGGCCAACCTGGCATTGCAGTTGAAAGAAATGGAAAATTCAAAGGTGGTGTATGATTACGTATGGTGTACAACGTGTCAATCAGAATGGCACCATAGGGATGAATGTCTCATGTTGGGAAACGGTATGGCGACGAGTGCACCAAATCCATTTCCAGTTGGAATGCAGATGGAATGGTGCGAGATTTGTAAAAACTGGGGACATATACCAGTCCGCTACCCAACATTGGATAAATATTAGAAGACGCATCATACTCCATTTTGTGAATTCTGCAAATCCATGGGGCAAGGTGTGAACAACTATTGGTTACTCCAATTGATGCAAGACCATACCCACTATGTATTTTGAGTTCAGGAGGAACATAAGCATGTTGACCATGGCAGTTCTGAGAGGGGTGGATATCAAGGAGATCCCAGAGGAGGATATGGATGAGGCTAGGGACAAGGATATGGAGGACGTGGAGGTAGACCCCCTACTTGTTTTAATTATGGCGAGATAGGCCATGTCTCGAGATTTTGTACCAAATTGTGTGCTCTCTGTGGGTACTTCTATATCCTTGAGCACGCCGTCTCGATTTATTGAAGAAGTGGGAAGAGAAGAAGGCACACTACAGTATGGTCACTGTAGAGCCACATGAGAATTAAAAAAAAAGATGACAAAGTTGATGTATGAGTGATAACTCGAGGCAGAGGAAATATGTGGATGGACTTTGAGCATGGTGAAATCTCGAGCCAAAGGCTGAAGGGAAAGATAAGAAAAGCAACACAACCCCCTCCTAAGTTTGATCATGTAATAAACGTAGTTCATGTGTGATGTGTAGAGGGCCATAGAGGAAGAAAGAGTGCAAGAAAAGTTATAGCACGCAACACAAAGGTCGCTGGAAAATCCTGGATTTATGAGAAAGTACAATGAGTGATGTAGAGGTCACTAGAAGAAGCCCGAGCCTGTGAAGAATTGCAACGCACCACCCAGAGGTCTTTGGAGGAAGCTTCTGTGCGTAAGGAAATACAACACGCAATGCAAAGGACACTAGAAGAAGCTTGTAGACCAGAGGAGTTGTGACGCGTCGAACAAAGGGAAATAGAGGAATATGTACATGAAGAGTTGAAGCACACAACGTGAGAAGAAGCATTGCATGACCTGGGTTGTGAAACAAAAACTAAGGACCAAGTAAGTAACTTCTTGTGTTGTTTCTTAAGATTGCTAAGTGATCTTGATGTTGCGTGGGATTTAACATAGATGTTAGCAACCTACATGGGGGAATAAGGGATAGATAGAGCTATATCAACTTCCCTACCAAAAAGGTGCATGTGTCAGGTAAGTAAACATAATCACACAAGAAGAGAGTTCAAGATGATAACTAAACTTGGAAGTTATGAGATGGATGGGGTCATGTTGGATCTGGGTTCCGACGTGAACATCCGGCTGAAGAAGGCATGGGAATTTATGATTAAATTGAATTTGTTATGGTCACCCATTCATCTTCGATTGGAAAATCAGTACATAATCTACCCTATAGGTTGATTGGAGCAAAGTCAAGGTGAACATAGAAGGGGTAAAGATGAAGGTTGATTTTGAAGTGATAAAGATCATGGACGATTATAATCCATACCCTGCCTTACTTGACATTGATTGGGCCTTCAACAACAATGTTGTGTTGAATCCGAAGAAATGACAAATGTCGTTTGAGACAGACACCGTGTGCATGATTGCACCATTGGATCCCAATGAAGGGGATAGATACAACAAGCCAATATATGAGGATGCATGAAGCTCTATTATTGAAAATATTTGTAAGATCATGGGGCACATGGAATATTATGTCAATCCCACACTAGATGGAGAACTAAGTTGGAGGAGGGTGAAGTCATATGATACTGTTTCATAAGACACCATGGAAAGGTGGCAGAATGAGCTTTATGAAATCTCTACAAGGAGATGAGTCACGTTACCACTAAAGTGCACGAAGAGGAACTCGAGTCCTATCAGTTTGATGGGTCGAATTCAATGGATGTGTTTATTTCCTGAATGTAGCACATTCCCAAACACAACCAGGTATGCACCCTCAATATAGTGTTAATAGGAATACAAACACAGTGGTGGGATACACATCGAGAACATCTTCGAAAATGGGCAGCTGTGGAGGATTCACTAAGAGAAAGATTCATGCCAAAGGTGTATATTCATCAATATATGTGTTCTTGCGAAAGACATTGGGTAGCCAAGCAACGATGTGAGGCGTGAAGCCGATATCTGAAGGCCCAACTCGCTACCGAGAAAGCACTTTGTCCCCCCTGTTCCTCGATTCTCAGATGGACACGTAGGGGAGCCACGTGTGTGAAGGATGGAGATGACTCCTTAGTATGTTGTAACGAAAAGAATGTATGCCCATTCAGTCCCCCTCAACCCCATATGCCACCAGATCCAGCCGGATCGAGTCCAATTCCTCCATGGAGGAAACTGAGCAGTAGGGCATGTGTGAAGAAGCGTCACGACTCGCCAAGGGTCGCTGTGACCAATTAACCAAGGGTGGACCAATGCAAGGGTGCACATGAGTCATATGCGACACCCATGAAGAATAAAACCCGCGCATGTACAAAGATGTCAATATCATATCTAAAGTAAGATGGGCTAAGTCTTTTCATGCCATACAAAGTGACATGTCCATTATACGATTCCTAGGGGATATCCTAATGGGCAGTCCTGACAGTAATGTCAGGATCCCATCCGAAGATTACACACGCTTGACAATAAAAAGGAATGGACATGCACCATGAATATGCATGGCTAAGCAGGAGGCTGATGTGGATCGAAAATCTAGAATGTCGAGGGGGGCGCAAAATGAAACGCTCTTCTCATTTACTTTCGAAAGGGTTCGTGCTACACTCTAAGTTATTAATGAATTGGTGTGTACTTCCCACAACTTGGTTTAAACAAAGTTACCGATTTAACGAGAACTGTAACCTCAAAACGATAACTCTAGCCCTTAAAACCCATATTTTTGCATAAAAAAACATGAAAATCGACCCAAAAAGTGGTGCTACCGGTAGCACCATTTTTTTTAGCCTGGGTTAAAATTACAACTTTTTTCAAGCATGGCCTTAAAAACTCGTATAGATGCTCAACAAAACCTTAAAATCAACACCTAAATAAAAAGGTGATACTACCTAAAACATTTTTTTTCTAAACATTAAAATTATAGATATTTACGACCTAATTGAAATTTTGACCTTGACAACAGATCCTTGCGCATATAAACAACTCAAAATTGGACCCCAAATGATCACTTGAAGATTTATTTAAATACTATTATTGTTTTTAATTTTTGTTTTAAATGAAATAAATAACACATTTAAAAAAAATTATTCAAAATTCAAATTAAAAAAAAATGAAAAAAAAACATAACTAATGAAAATATTTTAAAATTTTCTTAAAAACTATATATATATATAACTTTAAAAACCTAAAAAAAATTGAAAAAAACAAAAACAACAAATACTTAAAAAAAATATAATAATAAAATCTAAAATAAAAATTTTCAAAAAATATTAACAAAACTTAAACTAAAACTTTAAAAAATAAACTAAAAAGTCAAAATTCAAACAAAATATATTTTAAAAATTATAATAACAAACTTTTAATAAAATAAAAAACTAATTTTAAAAACCAATTTTAAAATAAAATCAAACCAAATAAAAAATTTGAAAACAAAACAATTTGAAAACAAAAAAACCTAGCACATTTAATTAAAATGAAAGTAAAAAAACACATAAAGACAAATTTAATAAAATAAAAAAGAAAAGTTAAAATAAAATTTAAAAATAACTTTAAAACTAAATTAATAAACAATTTTAATTAAAATAAAATAAAAATTTAATAAAGTTTGGTTGAGAGTCGTGGGTGTCATGGGTCGTCCCATGCCCAAATTTATAAATTTTATTTTAAAATTGTTTTTTTAAATAATTTTTTTATTATGTTTCATTTAATTTTAAAATAAATTTTTTATATTTAGTTTTAAAATAAATTTTTTATATAAATGTTTTTTTTAGTTTTAAAATTATGAAATATGTGATTTTTTAAAGTTTTTTAAAATTTTATGTATAAATTTTTATATTTAAGTTTTTTTTTTAATATATATTTTAGATTTTTCAGTTTTTTTTTGCGTCAGTATGCATTGTTGACATGCTCAATTTCATAAAAAATATTTTTTTAAGTAAATTTTTTATTACGTTTAATTTAGTTTTAAAATAATTTTTTAAAATTATATATATTTTTAAATATTTTATTTTAATGTTTTAAATTATAAAATATGTGATTTTTTTATTGTTTTTTTAAATATTTTAAAATTATAAAATATGTAATTTTTTAATTTTTTTTAAATATTGTGTATAATTTTTTCAATCTCAAAGCTTTTTTTATTATTTATTTATTTTTAACTTTTTACTAAATATTTTTAATTGTTTTGATTTTTCTAAAAAAATGGTTGTTTTTTTTTTACATTTTAAAAAATCAACTCTCAAATTTTATTTTTTTAATGTAAATTTTAAAAAAGTATAAAAATATTTTTTAAGCAATGATTTATGAGCCCATTTTGAATTGTTTATCGACGATAGTAGTTGTTGTCGATGCCATAGTTTCAATTAAGTGATAATCTTAACTCTAAAAAAAACGGTGCTACTAGTAGCATCGCTTTTTTATTCAAGGGTCAATTTTAAGGTCTTTGTCCACAATGACATAAGTTGTCAATGCAACATGTTTGAATGGGTCAAAATTTTAACCACTATAAAAAAATGGTGCTACCAGTAGAGTTCTTGTTTTTCCAAGGTCGCATTTTTTACCCACGTTTCAAAAAATTTCAAAAAATGGTACGTCTTTTTTACCCCTGTTTCAAAAAATGGTGCTAAAAAAAAGTACCATTTTTTGAAATGGGGATAAAAAATGCGACTTCAGAAAAATGAGAACTCTGGAGAGTTCTCATTAAGTTGGTTTTGGTGAACCAAGCTGGTTCACTATGTAAATATCCAATATAAATAGGACAGTACGCAATAATCCATTTATGGATAGTGAATATATTTAATAATAATTGTATAAGAATGAATAATATATAATGAGATGATTACAAATGAGGAATGAGAGCTTGTATATATATATCATGGGTGCCCTTTCATAAGAGACACGACCTTTCATATGTCATGTCTCTTCATAATTAATACTTACTTATTAGTTATTTATATTTATTTATATTTACATATTTATATATATTTATGTTTGTTACATTGTCTTCCCCTTATAAATGCTTTGTCCTCAAAGCATGTTTATGGAGAGGCTTACTTCTTCATTTTGGCTCGCAATGTCTTCTCATGACTCTCTGTTTTTGGTGTTGTTAAAATTGATGATACCAAACGATATGAGTGACAAAGAATTGAGCTGAATTGTTGAATTGTGAAAGGGTCAGACCATCCTAATTCAATCTTTTGCAGAATGTTACACTTCCACGATGAATGATTATCATGAGATTTACTTGGGCTGGTATCAATAATTTTCGGACGATAAGTTAGTCATTCTCGTCTTGTAGCGTTTTCTTCATTTAACTTCGATATATGATTTTCTTCATGTACCGACGTCGCCTTGTTAATGGTTGAATTTCGATTAGTAAGTATACTTGGATCTTCCATTGTTTGTACTCCAATGTCTCTATATGTTTTTTCTTAAACTGGATTGGCATCTTCTTGGGCTTTAATGTCTGGATTTTCAAGTTTCTCTTCTTTCAATTTTCTGATTTGTTCTAGTAGTTCACGATTGAGGTTTTTCAAATGAGAATTTTCTTCATTTTTTTCTGATAGGTTCTTGTCGAGATCTTGGTTCTCTTGTTCCAACTCCTGAACACATTGTTTTCGAACCTTTGACTTATTGATCTGTGTAAGTAGTTTTTTACTGTGTTCTTTTAAACGAGAAATTTCTCCGCTTTTATCCTTGGTAACTTTGTCAAATTCTTTTTGCATTCTTTGCATTTCTTTTTGGTTTTCTTGAAGTATCACTTCTAAGCTATCGTTAAAGTCTTATGGTGTTACAGAATCTGGTTCCGATGTGGTATCTTGTAATGTTATCATTTTTTCGTTATAGGAGAATGTCACAAATTGTTTCCCCATGTTTAATATGAAGGTACCTAGACTTTTAAACCAGGGTAACCCGATGACAATGTCAACTTCTTCTTGATACATATTTGTAACATAAAATTGAAATATATACTCATATTCATCAATCGTCATTTGTAACTCCTTAATTTGAAAAATATATATTTTTTCAATTATATTCGACTTTGTAATTAATAATCGATTTGTCAAATTAATATTAACGTAATTTTCATTATAGTTTAAATTGATAAGGATGTTAGCTTCTCTTCCTTGAATACTCTCATTTAATGTAAAAAAACCATAACATACAATTTGACAAACTTCATAAAAAAAATCTTCCTTCCTTCATTTTATTAGAATCCATTTTGACTTCCAAGGATATTTATGATAATTTTTTAATAATTTATTTAAATATAACCCTTTTTATATAATCTTGATTTAAATTTTTTTTTTTTTTTAATTATACCTTCATTACTCTTTAATTCTTTAGCTCCTTTAATACCATTTCTATATAATTGAATTTTAAATGTCTCTTCAATCCTTTATAACCTTTTGACTCTTTATTAAGAACTTCACTTTAATTTAAAACTATTTTCTTTCTCTTCACTTAACTTTATTATTATTATTTTTTCTCTTCACTTAACTTTATTATTATTATTTTTTAACTCATGAATAGTACTTTTCACTTTTAATAAAAAAATAATATAACCCTTGTACCTTTATCAATTGGTTTTAACCTTTATATTTTTAAATGGCACTTCATTTAACCGTTTTACCTTATATGTTTTCTCCTTATTTCTTATATATTTTTAATCTTCACTCTTTACTTCATGTTATATCTTAGATTTATTGGCTGATGGAGACAATTTCAAATGAGGAGAGATCGTCCATGAAGGCGAACTAGGTATGAAGGCGATCCAGGTGCCAGGATCTTTGGATCCTCCTTATCCTTACTGAGGGTATCTCCTGGATACTCACCTCTGGTTAGGTTTCAGTGCTCGTCCTGTCTTGGTCTATGATCCCGCACTTTCTTTCCTTCATTTTCGGACTGTTGGCCACGGCCTCGCTCTTGTCTTCTAGCACTAACAGGGATTGGTTCCTTGACTGCTCCCGCTCTTTGTCATCTTTTTAGCCCTCCTTTCGATTTGCACAGTTTGGTGCAGTGGGCTGCTGTGGTCCCCCTGTGGTTTTATCATGGACCCTCTGTCCAGTAATCCTTCGCAACCAACTGACGATCTCTTCTGGAATCAAGAGGGACTATTCGAAAAAATAGATTATTTGGTTCTTAGTGCTCCGAAGCTTCCCTCCAATTTTTTTTCAAATAGATCCTCTGCCCCCGATGTCTCTCCAGATGTTTTAGATCATCCTCCTCTGTCTGGTGAGCCTCTTCCGAGTGCTCTCCCTGCTTTCGAGCTCCCTTCTTCTGCTACCTCAATACCTCCCCTCTGTCCTAGCAGTTCTACCCTTCCAGAGATTTCAAAATCTCAGACAGCCTCCTATCAACCGGCCTCTTCTAGACGAAAGGTGTGGAGAGCAAATAAAATATCCAGACGACTAGTGTTGGGCGATGGTGTCGGCCTAGAAAATCTCTGCAAGATGTACTTCTGTTCGCTGGCTGGTCGTGTTTCCTAT